>RZGM01000083.1:0-143196 GCA_027886205.1 Fusarium piperis
TAATTATTTATTTTCCCTAAGATTTAAATAATAAATATAGCTTATCTTTTTATATATTATCTTTTAATACTTAAAAATATAATTATAATAAATTAATTAATAATAATATCTTATAGGTATTATAAGAATACTTTATTAATTATTAATCTTATTACCTCTAAGTTAATATAAACTTCCCTTTATTAATTATTGCCTTTATTAGTTACTATATAGATCTAGGTATAAGAGTATATAGCTAATTATCTAGGGTCTAGGGGTTATTTTATAGGTTTAGTATAAATAATTATAGGTTTTCCCTCGTTACTTTATATAGCTTTAAAAAAATAAGCCTTATATCTCTTAGGAATAAAGTTAATAATATCTTAAATATCTATTACTTATAATATCTTAATTATAAAATTTATAGCTTTTTCTTTATTCTCTAAGGTAATCTTATAAGCTATGCCTTTTTCTTTAGAGTTAGCGAAGTAAGTTTACTTAATTATAGTTCTTAGGGCTACTTATTAATCTTATATAAGTTAATAGGCCTCTTTTAATCCCTTTTTATTTACCTTTATAACTATAAAGATCTTTTATATTAATATTATAATATATATAATTAAGACTAAGGTATTAGAAATTAATTAAAATAACTTATATTAATAAAGTCTTATTTATTATTATAATATATAATCTTATTAAGGTTTATAAATATAATAATAATTTATTTATTATAATTAGGTTTAGCTTAATATAATTAAATTACTTAATTATATTATTTTATTATTAAATAAATAAGTACTTAAGCGAGGTTATTAATTTATAACTAACTTTATTATAATATTTATTATATATTATTAAATCCTAGAGGTTTTAGTCTTTTAATCCCTTATTATATATTTAATATATATATTAAAGATCTATTACTTATAGTTTTAGATCTAAACTTTAAAGGTATCTTTAACTAAGGGTTATAATAATTCTTCCTTAAGGTAATTATCTAATATTATATATATATATAAGAGTATACCTTAGGCTAAGAAATTTACCTTAATTCTTTTTCTCTTAAGGTATATAATCTAACTTTAGAAGTCTTTTTAATTTTTAATATTATTAATAATAAACCTTTTATTTTAAAAAGATTAAAGGGTTACCTTAAGTTATAGGTAAAAGTAATCTTAGAGTATTAATATCTATAGATCTAGGTCTATTATCTAGAGGGCTTAGTATATCCTTAGGTCTAAGTTATTAAAGTATTACTTAAGTATATCTCTTATAAAAAGGTTAAAGATATTTAATACTAAGGTTTATTTATATTTTTATTTTTTATTAATATATCTTTTTAATAAGTCTATAAATTATAAAATACTTTATTATATTATAAATTATTTTTTTTTAATATTATTAAAAGATTTATTATAGATTTTTATTAATTTAAACTTATTAATATTATTTACTTAGAAATAAATGCCTTATTTAATTAAGGATAACTCTAAGGTCTTTTAGATATAATTTATAAATTTATTAAATAATTTAATAAAGTCTTATTATAATAAAGTAATAAATATAAGTTAAGTATTTATTTATTTATCTTTAGTTCTCTATAAATAATTATTTAATAATTCTAATTAATATAATTAATTTAGGTTAATAAACTATATCCTTATTTTCCTTAGGTTAATATAAGGTCTTAAAATTTAAGTAATTAGCTCTAAGGAGTTAATAAAGGACCTTAGTATATATAAGGGCTATTAAGAGTATATATTTAGCCTTATAGTTTAATAATAACTTAGCTTACTTTTTTTCTTAATAATAACCCTTATAATTCTTTTATTTTTATCTAAGGCCTTTATTATAGCTTAGTTCTTAAGATTTAAGGGTTTACTAAGGGTAAGGTTAATATTTATTAAAGTATTTAGCTTAGTAATTATTAATAGTTATTTAGTTAGTAATTCTAGTATTAAGGGTTTTTTATAATCTTATTAAAATTATATTATTTATAATTTAAGTAATAAGAAATATAAGCTAATTAGCCCTTAGATTAATAATTATTAAGGTTATTAATTTAAGATAAAAAGACTAATTATTTATTTTATAATATTAAAGTCTTATAAGCCCTTTTCTTAGCTTTAAGAAATAAGTATTATAAATAAGTCTAGAGATTATAATAAGTTATTAATATAGCTAATTAAAGGTAAAAAAGAAATAAGAAATTAGCTAGGGATTATTAGATTTCTTAATTATTATAATTCTTATTATTATTATTATTATTAATCTAAGAGATTAATTTTTTATTTATTAATAAGCTAAGTAATAAGTATATTATTTATATATATTAGCTTTTTCTTTTAAGAAATAAAAATAATCTTATTTTTATTATTTTTTATTTCTTATTAATATTTCTTTTTTATAATATTAATTAATAACTTATTATTAATAAGTTATTTTATATAAATTATTTTTACTTATTATAAGTCTATAAATTCTTTAAGTTATTAAAAGTTATTTTTATTAAAGGGTTTTAAGTAAATACCTTAATTATAAGCTATAAGTAATTATCTTATAATAGCTTTTATTAAGGTAAATATTTACTTATAAGAGATAGCTTAATTAATTATTATTATTTAATATAAAAAATTAACCTTAGAGAATTTAAGGGTTTTATATATAAAATCTTATTAAATAATAAACTAAGGTTATTATATTATATAATTTTAAAAAAAAGATATATTTAATATAAGATTTATATTTTCTTTTTTATTTAAATAGAAATCCTTTTATAGAGATTTCCCCTAAGAAGAGTTAAGGGAAATCCCTTAGATTTCCTTAGCCTTTCCCTTTTCCCTTTCTAGGGAATTCCCTTAGATTTCTATTAGGTAACTTAGGTAGAGGTTCTAGGGAAATCCTAGGGAAATCCCTGGGAAGTCCCTAGCGTATCGATAAGGGAAGTCCCTAGCGTATCGATAAGGGAAGTCCCTAGCGTATCGATAAGGGAAGTCCCTAGCGTATCGATAAGGGAAGTCCCTAGTGTATTGATAAGGGAAGTCCCTAGGATTTCCCTAGGAAACCCCGGGGAAATCACATGACCTATCTTCTTATAGCTTTTTATAATATTTAGTATTAGCTAAGATAAATATAAAAAAGAGGTTATCTAAATCTACCTTTATTAATATATTTTATAAAATTTATTATCTTTAATCTTATTACCTTTTTTATTATAAGCTAGAGATATAAGTATTTATATAAGTCTTATTTATTATTATATTAATATTAATAAATTATATAAATCTTTTATTAAGCTTAATATATATTAATAATACTATTAACCTTTTTATAAAGTAATTATATAATATATAAAAAGGATTAATAAATTAATAAAATACTTAATATATAATAATTTAATTAATATAAAAGAAACTCGCGGTATTTCTCTAAGTCTCTCTTAGAGCTAAGATCTAAATAAAGATTATTACCTTTAACTCTAATAATATATATTTCTTATCTTATATTATAATATTAAGCCTTAATTACTTATAAAGGGCCTAGAATATTATTTTTTTTATATAAAATAAATAACTAAAGCTATTATTATTAATAAGGAGGAGGTATTATATATATATTTATAAGGCCTTAAGGTTAAAGACTAGGGATATTACTTAGGAGGCCGCCGGTGATAAGACTTAATAAACTAATAGGCATAAGATTATTATTACTTATACTTAGGCCGCTCTAAGTATTATTATATATTATAAGAGCTTAGTCTTAGTATTATTATTAATAATAAAGTGATATAAGAAAATAAGATCTTATATAATTAGTCTTTAAAGTATAATTAAGGGTATTATAAGTAATAAGATAATTAAAGATAATATAAATAGAGATTTAAAAACTTTCTTATAAAGCTTTTAAATTTAATAATAAAAAATAATATTTATAATGCCCTCTAGGCCTTATAGGGTAAATCTAAGACCTCTTATATAAATAATATATCATAGAATTAATAATAATATATAATTTATATCTATTAATAACCTAGTTACTTATCTAGGGTTAGGAGTAGTGCTAAATAAGGGATAAAGCCTCTTAGCAATTATTTAACCGAAATCAGATATCTAGATGTATTTTAATAGATATTGCGACTCTGGACCTTAATCTTATCAAAAGGGTTTTAACTACTTGGTCTTTTTATAACCTTATTGAACCCCTCCTATATGTGCACGTGACCCAGCGTCAATCAAGTGAATCAAAAGCCTACTATCAACCCAAGTCCAAGTTAGCCCGCAGCATCATATCAGAGCCGATGACGGAACGCTGCCATGGATGCCAGAGAGCATAGTCCTCCCTGGAGCTGACGGTGAAAGGACGCACTTATAGTAACTCAATACGTTTCTATGGTTGACCTTGATCCAAATTCAAAGCTTCAGAGAGCCAACTTCCGGCCCCTTCGCTTCCGATGGCGACCAGCCGTTGCCATGTCCTCATAGTTTTAGTCAACATGACAGTCATTTCTCAGCTGGCTTAGGCGTACGGGGGAGGTAGACGGATGTAGCTACCTTTCCCATTTCTGCAGTATGTAGAACCTACTTCCCTTGAGCAGAACCGCCTCCTAAAAATGCGACGCGATTTCTTCTTGTTAGTGATAGTAGTCATTGCCGGGGAAATGTCCGGCACGTGACTGTGTTCTGAAAAGGTGATTGATGCTTGTGATGATGGGTGTAAGAAGAGCGTTGTGTACAGTGCCAAAAGCCAGTTGAAATACCCCCGCCACTGTGGGCTGCGCCTGCCTTCCTCAGTTCCCGCCGGGAGATGTGCCGAGAGCTGGGCCGGTAGGTGTCGGGACTTGCACTGACCTTCAAGTTTCCGATTCCACTGGCATCGGGACACTTTTTGTGCTGGGGGTACAAGCGTAGTGGTCTGATTGGCCGGAGAATGATTATAATTATTTGAGAAGGTTTCTGCCCTTAGCTTATTATGCTATTTCCTGTCCATGCCAGGTTGGAATCGCCTAAATACTGAGATTGGGAGTTTAGGGTATAATACGGGATGGGATAACCTGGCCGTCATAGAACTCAACAACAATGCTCTCTTTACCTCTACGCTCCTGTCAACGTTTGTTACATTAATGTATTTGTTAGTTCTTTTACTTTGCTTTATTTTCTTCCATTCTGCGCCGACATCGTGCAGCCTTCTTGGTTAATCTATGCTGGCTTTGCAGGTTGCGCCCTGGCAGCAGTGCACCCAACCCTCACTCACCCCGTCAGCATTCCATCAGATAGATGGCCTCTGATGCATTCGCCCATCCAAGACTCTTGCATACCGAGGCAGACTTCCAGCGCGTCAATAAGCTGGTGGATTCTGGCAAGGCACCTTGGTCAAGTGGGTGGGAAAAGGTCGTGCGTGTCGATTTTTACAGAATGGAGTATGTTTCCAAGTACAACGTCGGCAAAGATGTTGCTTTTACCACTTATACCCATGCACTGCACGGGACGCAGACCAAGCTCAGCATAATGGTCCTGGCACAATCAGGCCGATGGCAGAACTCTTTGTCGTCCATTACGGATACATCAAAGGCCGTCATGTCGCATGGACAAAGGCTTATCGATACCTTATTGTTGAGCGAACCGATAGAGCCGAGGGTGGAGGTGGCGATTACGGATCCACGAGCGGCGGCCATGACCAGCTCGGCCATGGTACGTTGTCGTATCGTCTTGAAGTCTAAGGTAGTTGGTTATATCGCCTAGGACTGGTCGCTCATTTCGGAACGTTAGTTTTTCGCCTTTCGCTAGTAGGCCAAGCCCTCGGGTACGTTGTTACGGTTTGTTTATGGCTTGCAGCCGCCGGCTCACGGATCGGCACGGCCGGGAGCGGTTCATAACCCCGAATTTAGCCGCGAGATACCTCGCCTTAAGCCATGGATGCTTCTCCCTTGGACGGACAGTAAAGAGTTAAATAATGCCAGTTCCAGCATGCTTCCCAGCTCTCGTTCGCCTCGTCAATAGGTCTACCTTGAAGCCAGTTATCACCTACCATGAGCGAAGACCGGTCAAGTCTGAAAGGAGCCAGCAAGGCGCCCTTGTGGGTACCCCATGACAGCCACAAGACCAACGTGGCAAATTTCATCGAATATGTCAATGAAAAACACCACCTGCGAATCAAGACCTATCATGACCTTCACAGGTGGTCTGTCGAGTCGTTCGAGGATTTCTGGAGAGATGCATACATCTGGCTCCAGGTCGCGGGCACGGAAGACGGGGCTGTCGGTCCAGTGCTCGACGGGAGTCAAGTAAGTTAGCGAGGGCATTGTCCAATCCGATCAGCAGCTGACTGGCACATAAAGAAGCTCGATATCTTTCCGCCGCCACGTTTCTTTCCATCGGAGCGCTTCAATATCGCAGAGATGCTGCTCCGGCGTGACGACGATAATGCTGTGGCCATACATTTCGTTCGAGAGGGAATCCGCGGCATCGAACGTGTGACCTGGGGGGATCTCAAGGAGCGCACACGGCGAGTACGAGGCGCCATGATCAACTCGGGGGTCGTGGCAGGTGACGTTATAGGTGCCATAATCTCCAACTCCGTCGATGCAATGGCCATCGCGCTAGCCACCTTGTCCATCGGAGCTGTGTGGTCGTCATCCTCGTGCGATCTGGGTGTGGCTGGCATCGTTGACCGCTACAGCCAAGTCAGCCTTAAGCTTGTCTTTGCAGATGATGGCTATATCTACGCCGGCAAGACGACCAATCTCCAGGAGCGCATCATCGACTGGTCTCATCAGCTTGGCAAAGGTAATGACAGCCTCGCCGGTGTAGTGGTGATTCCCTACTGCGGCCTAGAATCTGACCTCTCCCGGGTCTACCGCGGAACTAGCTTTGAGGACTTTATTGGGCTAGGGAAGGGAGAGGAACTAGCTTTTGAGTCTCTTCCTTTCTCACATCCGGCCTTTATACTCTACTCGTCTGGAACGGTAAGCCAAGTCCATCACATTTACTATGACACACTACTTATATCTTCTCATCAACAGACGGGTCGCCCTAAATGCATTATCCATTCCGCCGGTGTGAGTTTCGGCCGCGTGGCTTCAAATCTTGTTTCTCGTTCCCGACTAATGAGGATAGGGCGTCGCTATCAAGGTCAAGGCAGATATGATGCTGCAGAATGATATGCGAAAAACTGATGTTGTGTTCCAATATACCACTGTAAGCTTCTAGAGCGCCCTAGGTCCGGTCCTACTGCCATATGCTAATGCTTTATAGACGTCTTGGGTTATGTGGATTCTGAACTTTGTGAGCCTATCTTGCGCAAAGTCGATGCTGCTCTATGACGGCTCTCCTCTCTATCCCACTCCCACAGTTCTCATTGAACTGGCCCGGGACGTCGGGTAAGTCCATCTCTGCCCCAAGCTCAGCAGACTGGCCTCTTGTCTAACATGCAAAGTGTTGGAATATTCGGCACCTCTCCCCGTTACCTGTCGGAACTAAAGAACCAAAACATTGCCCCAAGTGAGTTCCAGTTTGCATTGGCGCGTGAAAAGACGGTTCGTTATCTGACATCATCTTCCAGAGCTCTTTGGCCTCTCCAAGCTCCGCGTCGTTACCTCGACGGGGTCTGTCCTCTCGCCAGAGCTGTACGAGTGGTTCTATTCAGTTGCATTCCCCCCTCACGTTCATTTGATCTCGATGAGTGGAGGGACCGATATCGCTGGATGCTGTATGTAAAAGAATCCGTTACACTCCCCGTCTCCGCCGGCAAGGCAAGCTCCTCTGACTGTATCATCTTCCCCACAGTTGTCGGCGGCAGTCCGATCCTCCCCGTGTACGCCGGCGAGATCCAGACCAAAGCTCTTGGAATGGCTGTTGACGTCCTGGATGCGACCGAAACTAAGCCTCTGTCCATCGAGTCTACAGGTGGTGCGGGCGAACTGGTCTGCACTGGACCGTTTCCAAGCCAGCCTCTGGCCTTTGTTGGCACCGAGGGGCAGGAGAAGTACAGATCCTCTTACTTCGACCGCTTTGGGCCAAGAGTTTGGTGCCAAGGAGACTTCATCCAGCGCCTGGTCGACACTGGCGGGTTCTTAATGCTGGGTAGATCGTGGGTTAGCCTTGTGGCCCAGAAGATGAAGTACTGACTAGTCCACAGAGACGGCGTCCTCAACCCCTCAGGCATCCGCTTTGGCTCGGCCGAAATCTACGCGGTAACAGAGACGATATCGGACATTGCAGACAGCATCTGCGTCGGGCAGAAGCGGCCCTCAGACTCGGATGAACGGGTTCTCCTGTTTGTCAAGATGAAGCCTGGGACTTTGTTGACGCTAGCAACAAAGTTGAAGATCAAAAATGCCATTCGAGAACGCTATTCACCCCGCCATGTGCCCAGGTTTATCTTCCCAGTTGAAGACATCCCTTACACAGTCAACGGCAAGAAGTGCGAGATCAACGTCAAGCACATAGTCAGCGGGAGAAAAGCGGCTGTCAGCGGCACAGTAGCGAACCCGCTGTCGCTGAAGCTGTATGAAGAATATCAACATCTGCCCACTGAACATGGCCCGTCGTCTGCTCGTACTACCAAGCTGTAAAGCAGGAGATGATGGCAGGGCCTTGCTTGGCGGAGATTTTTACTTGCTGAAAAAAAAAGGAGAAAAAAGCATTCCCCTGCAACTATATACATAGGTATAGACAAACGAAATCCTTTTTAACTATATTAAATAGAGCTCAAAGCGAGAAATCCTCATCAGTATGCTCTTACGTTGTAATCACCCTTTTCAACTGCGGATCCTGTATGCTCCACGTTACTGCCTCTCAGAGATCCGCCTGTCTGCCTAAACTCGCCGACCTGATGGGATCGAGGACATGGTGGACTGACAAGCAAAGGAGGGATTATTTCCCTGACGACGATGTCTTCGTCAAGCTTGTCAGGAACGAGCCTGTGGGTTGAGTAGTTGTGAATGTCTGATTCTCTCCGCGAGTGGCTGCTGACTGGTCTCATGAAAGCGTTTGCGTGGCCATGAACCCGTACAACGCAACCGTTTTCTCGTTGATGCTGAAAGCCGCGCTGTTTGGCCACGGGAAATGCCGTGATAGTCAACCTGTCCGAAAAGTCTCCTCTAGGTTGTCTGGCCTCTACCGTGCTGTTCGAGGAAGCGGGATCCTCTAAAGGAGTCGTGCACTGGTGCCTTGCTGGCGTCCCATATCCATGTCCGAAGGTTCCTTGAAAAGGGCGGCACCCCCATGAAGCTTCATGGAGTTAAAAGAGAGGGACCGCTTTGGGTTGTGTATAGGAACAGGGGAGTACACACAAAATAGTTAGAAAACCATGAGCCGAATGAATAGTATCAGAACATGTTGCACCTATACCCGCTCTTCTTTTTTCCATTGCTGTCCTCTCTGCAGTCACTCAGTCAGCCATCTTGGTAGGTAACATCGGTGTCGGCCGAATACCCCGCATGTTTTTGAGGCGATCGCTTCGGACCGAAGCAATAGACACGGAATACGCGAAACGACCTAATGAAAATAGTGCGATGGGCCGAGTGGCTCGGATACACGTTTCGGTGGTTGCCGTGCCGAACCAGAAATGAGACGTAGTTGTATTGCCGAGCGCCGAATCATGGTGTGTATTGAGCATCGGTTTTGAGGGTGTGCCTTGAACACCGTTCGGGAGACTAAGCCCTAACAAGTAGTTCGGCTCCGGCGGCATTCCGTGAAGCAGTGATATGCTCATTAAAGGTGTAGACGTACAGGCCGGCCTCCAGGTTGATGCTGTATATATGAATTCCCAGTTGCTATCGAACTCTCATGTATTTCCCAAGCACTCTCCAAGAGCAGGCGTTGCGGCCATAAACCATTTCTACAATCAACTGGCTTCTCTCAAGCTTAGATTACCTTGACCCTATTTACCCTCTTACCGAGTCCCTCAGTACATCATGGGCCTAAACAAGTGGCTGCAGCGCAAGACGGAGGTATGGTCCCGCTCTTGGCTGATGAGCAACACTGCCATTCAATACTACAGCGCTGCTTGCGGTGCAGCCTCCGTCATCTTCTTTGTTGTCTCTTTTGCCATCGCCGACTTTATACCCCCTCCTGCGCCGTCCTGGGGTGCTGAAAGAATCGCCAAGTTTTACCAAGACCATACCACACGAATTCATGCGGGTGCTGCCATCAACATGATTGCTGGTGGTTTCTACCTGCCCTTCTCTGCTGCCATTTCCTACCAAATCCGCCGCGTCCCTAAGATACCATACATCATCCACCAAGTCCAACTGGCGTCAGCAGCTGCTGGTATCTGGACTTTCATGCTTCCTGGAATCGTCCTCGGCATCGCGTCTTACCGCCCCTATCGCCCGGTAGAAATCACCTATGCCCTGAATGACTTTTTCGTAAGTACACCAAGAGAGCTGGAGACTCCTGCAACTGCCAGAGTTATACTAACTGGCCCTTTTAACTACAGTGGCTCGTTGCTTTTATGCCTTGGCCTACATTTATGGTACAGAACTTTGCTTTTGCCTATTCGATCATCATTGATAGCCGCCCAAACCCGCTGTTCCCCAAGGAACTCGCCTTTGTCAACATTCTCATGCCTATCATCTTCTCCCTGGCGACCGGAATGCATACTGTGTACAGCGGGCCCTTTGCATGGAACGGGGTCATTACATTTTACTTGATTGGCTTCACCTTCCTGGTTCAGGTGTGCGCCGACTCAGTGTTTCTGGCCTTGGCTGCTCGGCAGGAAGAAAGGGAAGAGTTGATGGAAAAGGAGTCTCAATCCAGCACTGGCACTCGAATCGCTTCGGTCTAGGTCTATACACTTCGCTCTAAGACATGTCTATAGACAGACAGACGAGCTGAGAACACACAGAAGCTCATGGAGCTTCTATAGGGGACGGTTTACGAGGGCTTCTGTAAGCATTGAAGGTGGCCGATTTCGTAACAGCTAGTGCCATAAACCACTAGGGGGACGAAGACATTTGGGATAAATATTTTGAACCAGGACAGTCACTACTTTATCTGACTAATGCACTCTTTTGCCCTTAAATCAAGTATTAGATCCCGTTCTCTTGATAAGTATATCGTTTTCTTATGATATTGTAATACCACCACTTGAGGGTTGGCAGCCGCAGGCCTTGCAAGGCTTAGTTTCCCCTGTGACAGATTAACTCCGGTATTGGAAGCTTCCAAGGCGTAACTAAGCCACCAAGACAAGCGGCGGTAGCGTCCATGTTACGGCCTGGACCTGTGATAGCGATTGAAGCTCCATAGGCAGCTGATGCACCCTCTGCAATTGCTACAATAGCGATTCTATACGGCCTCATATTTGGTGCCGTGGCTCAGCGGTCAAGCTGCCCGTAGCTGCGGCATACGACTGGTCACAGCATAGCTACGAGGTGCTTAATAAATAAAAGAATAATATGTATGATTTATCCCTTGACTAATTCTAAACTAGGTCTACAATTGACTGCGCGGTATCCAAAACTATCTCCTGCCACCCTTTCAAAAAGTCATCAAATTGATAATCATCATGTGCTAAGTCCATATAACCAGATGGAGACTCCTCTCGGGGAACAACACCTAGAGCACGACCTTGTTCTATAAGTTAATAGATGTTCATAATCCTAGAGCTAAGCTTACCGTTGGTCGTTTTATCCGATGCAATACGGAGCACCGTCGTGACACAGTCGTCCACAGTCGCAAATTTAACGCCCTTGCTCTGAAGATAGTCGATGATGGCGTCTGATAGAATTGGCGTCTTGACGTACCTATTATTGCTCCTTGTTAGGTCTGTGTAGTAGGTTTACGACACGGTTGGATTGCTACTTACCAAGGAGCCACCAGCGCAACTCGAATGTTTTCGTTGAATGCGGTGCGACGAAGGTTTCTCATCAAACCTCTGACTCCCCACTTAGAAGCGTTGTACTGAGGGGAGCCGGGCTGGTCAGCATATCCAGCGATGCTAGATTTGAGGATCAAGCAACGATCGCGAACGTCGTCGACTGGCTGTCGCCTGAAGTAGTGGAATGCTAGCTTCGTGGTGTAGGCGACTCCCAACAGGTTGACTTCGATGATTCTAAGATTGGGTTTCTTGGGCTCGGAGGAGGGATCTATGTGACCGATTAGCGTTCTTTATTGCTAGAGGCAGATGCTCATGAGTTCAGACCTTGCAGCGTGAATAAGTCATCTGCCCCCACAACACCTGCATTGGCTACCACGATATCACAACTCTTGGAGGGAGAGTTCTGGACAGCAGCCTCAAAAACAGAGACTTGGTCTTCCCACACGCGTACGTCGCATTTCACAAACTGAGCCCTGCTGTCTTGAGTTAGTGCTGGGTATGAAGACAGCGCAGGGCTTTTCCTGAAAGAATGGCTGGCTACCTGGATAACTCGGACGCTGTTTTTTCACCAGCCTTGGAATCGTAATCAGCAATGGTGACGTAGGCTCTGCACGTCGTTTGTCAGCGCGCTCTTCAGCAACATGAACACCCAATAAAAGGGGATAATGAGCCTACCCAGCCTTGACGAATGCCTCTGCATACGCCTTTCCGAGACCGCTTGCCCCTATGTCAAGTCAGCCTTGCGCTATGGTTTCTCAGACAGACCTTGGAGTTGCTCACCTCCAGTCACAATCACAGACTTTCCACTGAGATTATCAAGATTCAGAGGAGTAGTTGTATCGACAGGGCCGTCGTCTCGATATTGAGCAACACTCATGATGGGTCAGTGATACCAGGTAAGATAGCGTGGTCAGTAGCGTAAGGAAAATTGAGATGAAGGGAATCTTTTGGGAGCGTCTGTAGCTTCCGGTAATAAACGATTTTTTAAATTTCTTTCCCGTGGCTTCGACGGCAATTCCCAAGCCTATCTCCTGTCACACGTCTTTTTGTTTTGGAAAATACACCTCTCAGTGACCGGCCACCGGGCCCCTCGGTTCAGTGCCGTGTTTTAATGCCCGAGCTTCGGGTATCAATCGATGAGATGGGGTGGGGCCCAATCGGGTAACGTGCTCGGATCATAAATCCGACGTGACCGGAGTTCCTTATCCGGACCTGAAAGACGCCAAGCAGCGCATGCAGTCGATAGATACAGTGCACGTGCTTATTCTGTACATGTATACTACGTAAACTTGCTGCCAGTTGCTGCTGGACCAGCCGTGTTGGTAATTAGTTTCACGCCCAGTATGGCAACCCACAGATCCCAGTCTGAATTCAACGCGCATCTCTCGGTTCCTCACCCTGACTGGGAACAGATTGCAAAGGATCGCGACGACCTCGAGAAGAAGCTCGACGAACTCTATCAAAAGCCCATACACGAGTTCCGAAAGGTGCCCTACGTGCCCCCTCCCTTACCGCCCAATGTTCCTGAGCCGGGGCGCGATATCTCTATTTCCGACAGTAGTGTCACGGTACGGGATGGTGCAAGTATCCGCATTCGGGTGTACAAGCCCCTGGGTATTGGCAAGGGCCACACATTATTCTTGAATATCCATGGAGGTGGTGAGTTGCCCCAGAGGCCTCTGAATTGATGACCCTTTGGTTGTAGCTGACTCTGGCGCAATCATTAGGATGGGCGACTGGTCGTCCGGAGACTGAAGAATGGCAAAATCGACTGATAGCTTACCGGACCAAGGTCATCGTTGTGAGTGTCGATTACCGACTGTATGATGCACCTTGCCCACTAATTAGATGCTGTGAGACTCATATATACTGTAGAGCTCCCGAGTATCCTTTCCCGTATGGCCTTAACGACTGCTGGGACGTGTTTGACTGGGTAAGTAGTTATTGGTCTACGATTCCCTCCCAAGAATTGGGACATGTTGACCCATGGGAAAAAGACCAGGAAAAATGCAGAGACCTTGGGAGCAGATCCCGCCTCCATTATTATCGGAGGTGGCAGTTCGGGCGCCAACCTTGTAAGCATACCATCCATTCTAAGGGGATTTGCAAAACTGAAGCAACTTCTAACTTACAACTCAGTCAACTGTCCTTGTTCAACTTGCCCGTGATCGGGGTGTCCAAGGCATCACCGGCCAGGTGCTAAACATCCCGGTTACCTGCCATCCCGACCACTTTCCCAGCTCCGAGTATAGCTATACATCGTTTGAAGAGAATAGCCATGCTCCTGTGGTTAACGCGTTGAGAATGCGTAAATTTTGGCATAATTACCTTCCTGCCGCTGATGCGACCCCTTTGGCTAGTCCATTGTTAGGTCAGCTTCAAGGTCTACCGCCCACACGTTCGTTCAGTCTCCTGTCCATGTTTCATCTCAAAAGCTGCATTCAGTAGTAACGCTCTGCAGTCATACAAGTCGCAGGAATGGATCCTCTTCGAGATGAAGGCATCGCGTATGCAGAAGCCCTTCGCTCCAGCGGGTATGTGCGCTCGACTCCTGCATCATGAACTTGACGGGTTGCTAAACATACCATAGTGTCAATGTTACGTTTAAACTATATCCGGGTGTACCTCACGCATTTTACTGCTTTCCTCAGTTGAGCCAGTCTTTAGAGTATATGGAGGCTATAATTGAGTGGATTTTAAAGCTGGTAGCCGTTAAGAAAGAGCACTCTAAGCCATAGTCTCTAGCTATTATATAGTATACCTATTTAGTGATTAGATACATACTATTGTTCTTTAGTACAATCTCATTATATAGTAGCTGTTTACTTGTTAGATTAAAATAAAGTAAGAGAAAAAGTAATAACTTATAATATATTATATTATTTTTTAGTATCAGATATCTTTCTTTCTCTACCTGTGGAAAACTTCGCAGTTAAGTATAGGGATCCCTTTTTAAGAATATATAGTTACTTAAAAAGAAATTGTATCTTTTCCAAATGCTAGCTGTCCAAACTAATTTACGATTTATCTTAGGATAAAGAGATAGGGCTTGTGAGAAATTTAGCAGGCACGTCGACATGTTTGCTCCTCAGATACTCGGCAACGCCCTTCCCAAGCATGTCGATCCTCGTACTGCTAGCAGCACCGCCTCCAAGGAAATCCATAAAGCGGAAATGCACTGCCATGATCTGCTGGAACTCGCACCTCTCCACCCTGACTCCATTGCGGTAGTCATTGCCCAGCAACTCGATAATCTTGGGCACCGTCAGATAGGACTGCAGCCAGCGATACTCCTCCGCCGTGCAGACAAAGAAGCCCACGTTGCAGTTATCTCCCTTGTCGCCCGAGCGAGCGTGTGCTACGGCTCCCAGAGGGACTCTATTTGTAAAGCCAAAGTCTGCGAGAGGTGTTGGGTTGGCGGTTTCAGCACTCGGACGCTTACCCAGCGATGCCCCGGTTATGCCATGGTGCTTGACTTGGATAACCTCATCACCGATCACCACCCGATGAGCAAGCTTCTCGTACGAGATCAGGCCAGCAAAGAGTTCCATGAACATTCTGGGCGACATAGTGCGGAAGTCAAGAGACATATGGTAGCCTGTAAGTCATTCACGTTTCAGACTCGCCGCTTCTCACTTCTCAGATAGGGGCGAAACACTAACCTGCATAGAGTTGCATGCGAAGAGCGTAGATCTTCTTGCGGAAGTAGTCTTCTCTGATATCCTCCTTGGCCTTGGCCTTGACCAGGACTCGAATGGAGACAGTGCCAAGCGCCTGGCTGCTGGGGTCTGCGACATTGGCCCCATACCTCTCGATACTTATTTCAGTCAAGTTCGAGTCCTTGAAAGCGTATCCGATCTGCTGTCGCATGAAACGTTCTTTGGCGTCCAAGTCCAGGCCGTTCATGTAGAAAGTTGCCTCGGCTTGATAACCACCCACCGCTACTACAATCGCCTTGGTGTTGGACGGCGGGGGACTACCGACTGCGCCAGAGATTCTCACACGGTCCTTCTGGGAAGTATTGCGGATGGCAACATTACTGATGTCGGCCGTGACGTCGGGGTTTATATATTGCTGGCCCTGGAGCTCGTATAAGAACTGAGCTCGCACGTTGAACTCGTCAACGAAGCCGGCGCTGCCAGGTTGCTTGGTGATGATGGCGGCCCCGTCGTGAGCTATCTCAGCAATAGGAAATCCAATGTCTACCAAACCATCGAGATGACTCCTCACACCGGTAAAGTTAGACCCCGTAACATAAGGTCCACACTCGATGAGGTCTAGAAAGGTCAGCACTATACTCGGTCCGCAAAGCCTGCTCAGTCGTGTCCGTTTACTCACGTCCTGCTACAAGTGCACCAGCAATTCTGTCCCAATCATCATGTGACCAATTGTGCCACCATGCGGCCAGGGCTATGACAGGGCTTGCATCGGTGACACGGCCACAGATGACGAGATCTGCATCGTGCCGTAACGCCTCGACAATGCCCCAGCCGCCGAAATAGGCCACGCCGCATAGAGGCTGCTTGCCCCATCTCTCGAGTGTCTCTTCCGGCTTGTCCAGGTGGTGGATACTGCCTAATTCCTGCTGCTTTGTCTTGTCGACCACAATGTCGGAGATATCGTCTCCCTCTATATAGGCGATTTTGAGATGGCCGAGCCCGTGCTTTTCACAGATTTCTTTGGCCATCTTTGCACATTGGACTGTGTTCAGGGCGCCAGCGTTGGTAACGAGCTTGATCTTCTTGTCGGCAATTATTTCGATGCAGTCATCCAGTTGCTCCAGGAAGCCAACTTCGTATCCTTTGGTAGGATCATCCAGTTTCCGAATTGCGTTCCAGGCAATATTGAGTTCCGAGAGCCAGTCGCCTGTAATGGCATCCAGTGATCCCTCTGATACCATGCGATGCCTGCTCGTTGATCAACATGCTGTCTAGGGTGGGTATCAGGCTGTCTTACATGGCGTGGGGGCAGTCCTCCATTGCCCCGGCCACATTTCCGATCACGATGGGGCGTTTGAACTCCATGAGGTAAGTTGTACTTGGTCTATAAGGTTTCAAGACTTGGGAGGCCAAGCTGCTGTTCAATATATGTACATGTTGATAGAGTAAGAGATGAAGTTGCTGTTGAAGCATCAATGCCTTGTAGAGCCTGGCGTTTACACCAATCGAGAAACTTCAAGGGCTTCCTGCATCCGCGCATTGCCGACGGTTATCTCGACTGGAACAATCGGGTCACGGGCCGCAAACACCATATTATATCCGTGGCCCACACTCTCCAGGCCGTTGTGGAGAATCGGCTATGGTAAACAAATCACATTCCTGGTACCGGTGAGACAGTTCCACCGGGATTCTGAGATGAAACACAAGCGATATATGACATGGTACGGCTATAGATCGCCGCTTTTCCAGGCCCTACGCTCGCCGGCTCAATTTCGGCTCAGCCCGCATCAGCCCTCCCTCAGCTACGCCAACACGGCGGCCCTGGAACTCAATACAAGACGATGTGGGATGACTTGGGACGGAGACGGGCTGAGTTCACAGATTGAAAGCATTTCTGGGCGCAGGACTTAAGCGGACTTAATTCGGTTCTTCTTTGATATCCATACGGAGGAAGAAAGAGGCCGGATCGGCAATTATGCAGATGAATGGGAATCAATGTCTCAAGGTTTATTGCTTGACACTACACTCACCCGTTCGGAAAGTATCCGGTTAGTCTTAAGTAAATAACTTGTGCTGCTAAACACGCAGAGACATAGGCGCGAGGTCCGGTGGTTTGCTGGGTCGCAAACCTAATATTGACACTGGTGGGTTTGACCTCGAGATAGGTGGATGATTAAGACCATGAGTTCTAAATAACAGCACTGGTTTGGAGTTGACGAAACTGGAAGTGTTGAATTGTGGGATGGCAGCGTCGAGCCAGGTCGATCATGGGAGACTGTTGACTTTAAAGCAGGTTTCGTATTGACGATCTCAATTTACCGCTGCGCTATGCTCTTTAGCGAAGATAGACATTGGGAATGAAGCGACGGGAGGTGGTGGCTGGGGTAGTATGTGTGTTGTGAGGCCAAGACTAGTTGGAGACCAAGCTCAAGTAATAAATGATCGATCAGGGAGAACCAAGCGACACTATCGTGATCACTCAAAGGTGGTAGAAAAATTCGCAGGTCCAATATTGTCAAAGTCTAGCCGCAATCAGCGACAAGTTGCAGCCAGGACAGGGTGTCCTTGACATTATGAGACCGATGATAAGGGAAGGGACACGGCTTGGCGGGCATGCCGAGAGTTACCAGCCGAAGATGGCTGTGGCGGGATGCATGCGAAAGAAGTTCCGGGGACATGGCTAATAGGTGCCGAGGTCGACGTGAAGGAGGAGCCGCGGTACGCTAAGAGCGTCGAGAGAGAAGGCAATGCGTTGTGGCAGGCGGTGGATGTGTTGATTGAGAGAAAGAGGAACGCAACCAGATGAGAGCAAACCAGCTGCAAAGCTTCAGGAATCGTAAGTCGTCGGAAAGATGAGGATGGCGGGCATGAAGAGATCAGGAGGCAATACAGCCTGGGTCTGGTGGGTGTAGACTCCATCGTATCTGGGAGCAGCCATCAACCCGTCTGTGGGAAGCCCAGCAGCGCAGAGGATGGGCGTCGATTCGTGACGAGAACAGGGGCGTAGGTGCGGGCGTAAGGATTGTGCCGTTTGTGTTGTTGCCTTGTTGAATTTACCTCGGGTCACAGGCCGGGCCTGAAAGGATGCCATTTTCCTTGGTGATGGAACACAGGCTTGCTGTCCCTTTTGGGCCGGCCCCCTAACGTCGTGCGGATAGCAATACCTGGTCGTGCGACTTATCCTAGAGATCGAGACTATTAGTGGCGTGAACAGTTGCCGTTTATCCAGCGCCAAGACAGCGCCAAGAGTTTACCAAGCGCCAAGACTCAAGCGCCAAGACTGTTGACCGCTAGGATATATCCTGGGCCTCTCGGTCACTCCGCAAATAGCGTGCAGGAACGAAGAAGTGCCCCGGAAGACATTCCGGCGAGAACCAGGTGACCCCATGGACCAGACCAAATGCCAAGCACAACCATCAAGTGCCAAGAACGACCATTGAGTGCCAAGAGCGACCATTAAATGCCAAGAACGACCATCAGTCAGACCAAAAAGACGGTGAGTTTCCTCTTGATCAGCCACTCACTCTATTTATGGGAACCACGCCAAGTGGCATCGTACCACAGTCCAGGAGATATTTATCGTATGGGGTTATCAAGTGACGTGATATGAAGGCTACCTCTGAAGTCACCAAAGTCGAGCCCTCCACGACAAACAGGAGATGCCGTATTATCTCTGCAAATTCGGATTTGACGGTGTAGTCGCTAAGGCACGGCTATGCACGCCTCATCTAGGAAGCAGATGTTTTTTTTAAGGTTTTCTGATGAATCATGCCAGCTTGAAGGCGTGACCGCCACAAATATCATTAAACCCGATGCCTGAACTCAACTTTAACTCATAGGCCAGATAAATAGATACCTATCTGACCCCTGCTTGCCTTGACATTAGCGCGCATCTAGGAAGCAGAATTCGATGATAATAAGGAGCGCTTGGCTATTAATCTCTTATGAACCCAATGAGTAGCTTTTCCTTCCTACTGAAACTTAGTTAATAGGCAGGCTTGCTTAAGTCTGCCTTGGCGGACGCGCCGGCAAATCCGAATTTACTGAGTAAATACGGTAGACGCTGAGATCAGGCATGTGGGTATGGAAAAGTCAAGACTCGGGATACCTCACCGTCTGCTCAGTAGCTCGATGTACAGCCATCATCCCACCACGGACCCAACTCGCTTTTCCAGGTCTCATCGTGTCCTTCGCGTCTCGGATTTCGAAGGGACTTGTTTCTTGGAATAGGGCGGACGACCCCCACTCGTGCCCCCTCTCACGATCGTGGAGCCAAGAATCTCCCCACAAACGCCCTGCACACCAAGAGTTTTGGAAGGGCGGGAGGCCTGACAGAAGTTCCATGTCATGTCAAAGCTTGCGACAAGCTTTGACCAAGCTTTGTTCTGTGACCCACACCTGCCGTTCTCTCGGAACAGTTCTTTAGTTGCCGCGGGCCTTCTGTTGCTAGGATACCTTCGGGGGAATATTATTCTTCGATGATCAAGAAGCACAGGCCATGAGTGAATTATTTTCCATCTCGTTTCATGGAATCATCCATGTCTCTGCCAAGCCAGCCCTGTAAATGCGTATCACCGTATCGACGACTTCCCGAAGTGGACTATCAACAACCCTCGCGTCGGCCGTCCGAAGGTGTCAACGATCCAGGGTCTATCAGAACTAATTCCCGCAGACCCTATCCAAGGGTCTCGCGGATGGTCGGGGTTGACTTCGCAAGCGATGGCCCTTTTCCTGTCAAATATCTCATGATTAAACTCCGGAATATTAACGATCAAACATTCCATTTTCCGCATTCGTAAGGGATGTGCTGGCCTCTTGATCCAGTCATCCGGGAAGATTCGGAGGTTATTCCTTTGGAGCATTTCGAGCACTATGATATCACCGTGGAGAGATTTTGAAACCCATGTCAGCAGAGAATATCCTTGAACTCGAACATGGCGCTCAATATTGGCCTTCATCGCCCTACATCTCTTGGACTATATATTACCTCAAGTCTCACTGCTTTACTTTTAGTTATTCTTATCCTTTCACTCATCTCCGCTCTCAGATGCGCCAGTGAAACAACCTTCTTGGAACATTTATCGCTAAATAAGATCTCACCATCAACCCCTTTACGCCTCGGTCCAGGAGACCAGTAAAGGCTCTCAATATACCAAAAACCAACAAAAATCACAGCTTGAACCAAACACTTTGATCTCTTACCGAACGAAAAAAGATACCCATTGGAATTTTCACCCATGTCTCACAACACCACCAACAACATGATGTCGGAGAAGAACGAGATAGCGGAACACAGCCAAGGAGATCACAGCGACACTACCGACCATGAAGGTTTAGACCACAAGCCCGCCTACTCCGATGAAGGAGAAGTCGACGTCTTTGGGGGTGAGGGTGGAGCGAACTTCCGTACTATGGGCCGCTTCGACACCGTCTTTGCCCTCCTCACCAACCAGTTTGGTCTCGGAGCACTTGCTCTCCCTTCGGTTTTCAAGACTCTTGGTCTTATTCCCGGCCTTATCACTCTCATCGGCGGAGCCGCCATCACTTACTTTAGTGGCGTTGAGATTTTCTGGTACTACTTGGCCCATCCCAAAGTCACCAATATCGCTGAAATGATGAAGATCGTGGGAGGCCGCCCAGCAGAGATCGTTACTGGCATTGGCCTATTATTGCAACTCATTATGACTGCTGCCTCTGCAGTTGTTACCATCTCTATTGCTTTGAATGCCATTAGCGAGCATGCTGTCTGTACTGTTGGCTATATCGCTATTGCCTGCATTCTTTGCTTTATGCTCTGCATTCCCCGGACTGCTAAGTTCTTAGCTCAGTCTGGCCTCCCTTGCATCCTTAGTATCCTTGCCGCGGCTCTTGCTACCATGATCGGCCTCGGTATAAGCAACCCTCCCGGAGCCCCAGAAGGCTGGAAGCCCGAGTTTGAGCTTTTTGGAACTCCTACCCTCCGCCAGGTCTTCAACTGCGTTCTCAAGATCCTCTTTGCCTTAGCTGGTAACTACGCCTTTGTTACTTATATGGCCGAGATGAAGAACCCTGAGAAGGACTTTATTTACTCTCTTCGATGGTTGATGGGCGCATCTGTTGTTTTCTATGCATTCATCGCTATCACTGTCTACTGCCTCGCTGCCGAGTTTACCGCCTCCCCTGCTCTTAGCTCCGCCCCTATTATTGCTGCCAAGGTAGCCTACGGACTCGTCCTCCCCGCTATCTTAACTGACGGTCTTGCTTGCGGCCATATCGGTACCAAGTATGTCTATATTACTATTATGCGTCAGATCAATGCTCTCAGGGAAGTTACTGCAAATACCCCCAAGTCATGGGGTATCTGGATAGGCAGTAATGCTGCCTTCTGGGTTATTGTCTTTATTCTCTCCAATACTATTCCTGTTTTCGACTCTATTGTTGCCGTTAGTTCGGCTACTACTTACGCTTGGTTTACATATGGTATTAGCGCTTTCCTCTGGCTGCACCTCTATAAGGGACGCTACTTTGAGGACTGGAGGAGTATTATGCTGTTTACTGCTAATATTGGCTTTCTTGTTTTCTCTTTATTTTTAAATGGTGGTGGAGTTTGGTCTTCTATTACTGAACTGTTAGATATTTTTGCTACTTCCTCTAACATTCGAGGATGCTTTAGCTGCGGTGATAATTCTTATATATAAGATAAGAATAGAGAGATATTCTTTAGAATTTAAAATAAATTGGATTAAAACTTAACGCTTAAGGTTCGGAAAGTAAGAAGAGTTTAAATTACGTCTTTAAATTAAAGCAAAGTCGAAGAATGTATCTAAATTTCGGTTCGTCTCATGCCAAGTTGGAGATACTACTTTTAGCTGGACCCTTGGCGATGTGGCGTGGCATTATGCAGCTTCGGCATTTCAACTTGATCCGCGTGGCAGCATCTGGTACTCATGTTCTATTACGAGATGTAGTACGAGTATATAGTCTCTTTATTAAGGTTGCGGTGTTTTACAGGGTTAGGTTTTAATGCTATCTTATATATCTAACCATGTTCTTTTATACCGTGACCGACAAATCCCCTTGGATGCGTCAAAAAAGTCAAGAACAATAGAAGTAAAGAGTGTAGTCTCTTCCTCACACAAAAGCTTATGCAACGTGTGACAAGTCACAATAACATGCAACTAACCGCTCTACCAAAGGGCAAACGGCTAGGCCTTGATCACAATTATAGCAATGAAACAGTCCTATTGCGTGCCCAGAAAATTCCCCAATAGTCTCACGTCTCGGTACTCAATCTCAGGTTGTGATACCCTCTTGGCAACTACGCGACATTCATGTATATAGAATCACTCTTGATAGAATCTTAGCTACCCCAGCTATCAACAGACTTCAGTTGCCTTCAAGGCCTCCTTAGCCCGTTCCACTGAGACGCGACACTTCATTCCACAAGCACGCCGAAGCACACTGCCGACAGTAAACCCAGCACGCCCTGTTTGTTCCCTTGGAATATACCAGAAAGTCACACTTTTATCACAGTAAATCCATCCATATTTGCCAGAGCATCACGGCATTCCTGCTCATACTGAACTATCCCTCCAATATAGTTCAGCTGCTCCCGCGGCTTGCCCGGTATATTCGCTCCCATATACCACGAATCTGTCAAGGGCAGCAGAGTCTTATCGTTGGCATCCTGTATAGCCTGCTTCCACTTTATTTCAGCTTCTGGCTTGGCTTCAATCGACTTTACACCACGCTCCTCGAGCGTTCGCAGCAGGTCAACCACAATATCGACTTGAGCATCGATGAAGGATGGTCCGTTGGTGAAAGCCGTTGGCGCTGTTTTGGCGTTAGAAAACTTAGTTTCGGTGATAGAACAAAGACTTGCCTTGAGGCCCATAAACTATGAACAAGTTCGGGCACCCGCTACAACACAGCCCTAAGTGGGTGAAGACGCCATCTTGCCATCGCTCTCGGAACGTCAGCCCATCTCTGCCATGTATGTTCATGTTCATAAGGCTTCCTGTCATGGCGTCGAACCCCGTTGCCAGGACGATCATGTCAAACTGGCGCTCGATTCCATCTTGACAAACAATGCCCTTCTCGGTGAACTCTTGGATGGGATTCGCTTTGACATCGACAATATCGACGTTGTCCTGGTCGAGACACTCATAGTAGTCTTGTTCAAGACTGCTTCGCTTTGTTCCGAATAGGAACGGGGGCTTCTCTGGCACAAGCAGAGCGGCCTTGGCAGGGTTCTTGATCCTGGGACGCGTCTTCTTGGCCCAGAAGTCGTACATCAACTTATTGGCTTTCGGATCGACTAGAAAGTCCCGGTAGTTGGCTTGGTTAAAGTTGAACCCGCCGCGATTCCATAGTTCCTCCCAGAGCTCCTCCCGTTCCTCGTCGCTCAGCTCAAATACCGATCCAGGCCGGGTATCATAGCCGAGGCCCGAAGCCGTGTTGCGACAGCGAGCGAACATGCTCTTGTAAGTTGACTTGTAGACGCGTTGCTCGAACTCGTCCATGGGACGCTGGAACATGGGAAGGGAGATGCTAACGGTTCGCATGTAGACTGTCATATGGCTCGCCACTTTGGCAATCTCTTGGTTGCACTGGATTGCTGTTGCGCCCGAGCCAATCACGGCAACCCTCTTGTCCTTGATGTTGGCATCTTTGGGCCACCGAGTCGAGTGGACAAGGTCACCTTTGAAGGAATGCAAGTTCTTGAAATCAGGAAAATGGGGTTTGAATGAACTGCCCGTCGCGCAAATCAGATACTTGCACACAGCTTTAGAGCCATTCTCGGCAGTTATGGTCCATTTGCCAGTCGATTCGTCGTATCTCGCGTCAATAACATTGGCGTTATAGGTGATGTCTTTGGATAAGTCCAGAGTGTGGTCGACATGCTCGAAGTAGCGCTTCAATTCCTCTCCGCTGGGAAATCTCTCAGACCAGTTCCACTTGCGCCACACTTCAGGCATAGAAAACTGGTAGAAAGGCATCTCCGAATCAATGCGGGCTCCAGGGTACGTGTTCCAATGCCAGACACCCCCAAGATAGGAGCCGGCCTCAAAGACGTGCACTCTGAGTCCCGAGGGGCGGAGCTTGTGCAGACCGTAGATACCACTGAAGCCAGCCCCAATGATGAGAACATCGAGTTGTCTGGTGGCGCCGTTGTCTTTGGCGGTGGGGTTTGAGGAGCTCATGTTGCAACTTGAGGGCGAGACTGATTGTAGCAAGTCTTTGGGAGTTATCCCTATTTTCTCGGTATAGATGCAAAAGCGTGAGGATGATGCCGAAGAATAAAGCAGTTGATGAGTATTGGTTGACAGGTGCGCATGGTACAATGCATATTTAATGCCAATAACCACCTGATCTAAATCGTACGAGATTGCATGGGAAACCTCATCTAGCAAGC
The DNA here is from genome assembly GCA_027886205.1 of Fusarium piperis. Classification (NCBI taxonomy): domain Eukaryota; kingdom Fungi; phylum Ascomycota; class Sordariomycetes; order Hypocreales; family Nectriaceae; genus Fusarium; species Fusarium piperis. Next base: position 24,853 of record RZGM01000083.1, read on the forward strand.
TAATTGTTTCGACAGTGAAATTTGGCCTGCAATTCATCTGATTCCCGTTGCCGTTGTCAGGGCCCGGGCTTCGGCCCGTGAGGAGGAGGAGGTTACCCGAGTAGCCGGAATTCCAGGATCTCGGCACTAACCCGTTGACCGTATGATTGCCGGACGGAGACAGCTTCGGTAATGTCCGATAACCGATGACTTGCCAGGTACATATCCTTGAAAAGCTGGTGGATTGTTACCTCTGATATTGACTTCGGCCTGGACTTGGATAATGGCAAAGTTCTGAAGTTAATTATCACGCAAACCCAATTGGACCACATAACATCACGCGAGGCAACTCATCATGGCTACTACTCCACGCCTCAACTTCCCTCAGGGCATGTTAGTAGGTAAGGCTCGTGGCAGCATACTGCGTCGTAACATATGTTGAAACTCTGGGATTAGGGCAGACGGCTATCATCACGGGCGCTGCGCAAGGCATTGGCGCCGAGACTGCTGCGATTCTTGCGCGAGAGGGATGCAAGGTTGTCATAGCGGATATAGATGCCGGTATTACCCTGTTATGCCCGTGAGGATCTGGAAACCGTGCTGAGAACGTGAATAGCCAAAGCTGAGAAGACAGCCGATTCCATCAATGCCGATGGGGGTGCTGCCATCGCCTTTGCTGGAGATATAACCAACAATGAGGTTATTCCTCGGTTGGTCAGAAAGGCTGCCGAATTCGGCCAAGGCAGAATCCATATCATCATCAATAATGCGGGATATGCGTGGGATGACCCAGTCGAGAAGATTAAGGATGAACAATGGGGTGAGATATCTACTCTTTTCTACCTTGACCGAGTCCCGCTTGTCTCACATATTAGCAGAGACCATCATAGCCTTGCACAACACGGCACCATTCAAGCTCGTCCGGGCAGCAGCACCATACTTTATGGTCAAGGATGGAGAACAAAGATCAATCGTCAACGTCTCATCTACTTCCGGCGTTCACGGCAACGCAGGACAGGCTAGCTATGCCCTTGCCAAAGCCGGGCTGATTGGTTTGACCAAGACTCTCGCACAGGAATGGGGACCAGAGTATGGGGTAAGAGTGAATGGTAAGTAACACTTAAGATCTTTTCACCGAATTTTACTACGACTAACTCAATATCTCGCCAGCGGTTGCATTCGGTGCTATCAAGACTAGACTTACCCAGGCTCCTGCGGGTGAGTATGTTGTTAGGGCTGACGGCACTAAGCATCCAGTTGGGTTTTACGGTGGCTATGATGAGGAGGATAAATGGTCAGTAGGCCTTTTCTATCGATGAGATTGAAAACTTATATCTTTCAGGGTCGGTGATATCCCCCTCCGGCGCATCGGTTCTCCCACAGAGGCTGGACGGGCCGTTCTGGCCATCGTCTCGCCACTCTTTTCCTATGTAACTGGACATGTAAGTTGAACAATCATGTACGACAAGACATATTGCATGCTAATAGTATTGATCCTTAGACACTTATGGTACGTAGATACCTAGAAAATCTGGCTACTGACATGATGATAACATGAAGAAGGTTACTAGCGGCAAAGGTGGCATGTGAAGGAAACGGGGTTTCGGGAATCCGTGTCGAATCCAATTATTTGGGACCTATACAGGAAACGCGACACTTTTATCCTTTGGCAATGTGATATGCCAGAATGTGTATTGCTTCACACAGCCAACAAGATGCACACTTGGGTTTCTTTATCTGGGATATCTAAGGTATAAATAGTAATAAAGTAGGTCAATCGTAATATACCTGATGGAATAATAATGATTATAATCAGAAGGCCACTGTGGGATTTTCCTCTGAGCTATCAGGCACCACCCTCAAGTTGTATTAGACTGCCGGGCAAGTAGAATCCGTGTAGTTATCATCCCGTTGTAAAGTTGGCGGTACTCATTGACGATAAGAACTCCCTCTTATGTCCTGGGCAGAAAAAGATTCAACTTTTCCAAAGATTGAGTAAAATAAGATAGGGTCTTGACTCGCACGAAAAGCGTATTTTATGAGTGAGCTGGTCTGTACTTTGGTTTTCGAGGCATGTCACTTCAAATTCGCCCAGGACTCAAAGATACAATGACAGTCAAGTGCATATTGGTTAGCCCGTCGCGATTTATCTTTCTGGAGTACCATAATCTTGAAGCTAACATCTATTGCCTACTACTAAGACTCTCACATAAAGCCATCCCATATCAATCTGAATCAGCTTGCTTTGTTGAGCACAGCTGGAGAGAAGTTCATGCTTGCCCAAGACTCCTCTCTCTCCTTCTCGAGCCAGCCAGTCCATGTCGGAACACCACCGAAATAGAACAAGACATTGGAAGCCTTGCCCGGTATATTCGCACCAACAAACCAAGCACCAGACTTGGTAGCACTTTCTGCGAACAAGGTAGCCCTGAATGCTTCCTCGAGGTGGCTTGACCAGGCCTTGACCGCCTTATCTGTGACGTCGATTTTGGTCAAGTGATTCTCCTCCATGTATCGCAGCGTCTTGCCGATCCAGCTCACGCCGATATCAAGCACGACGGGCATGTTACCGAATGGCACGTGGGGACCGCAGACGGAGAACATGTTGGGGAAGCCCGGCACTAGAATGCCAGCATATGTCTCCAGATCCCTTGCCCAAAAGTCCCTGAGCGACTTCCCCTGACTTCCCTTGACGTCCATGTCTCTCAGGGCGCCTGTGCCAGCATCGTAGCCCAGGGCGAAGATGATCATGTCAAACTCTAATTCGGCTCCGGAGTCAAGTCGAATTCCTTTCTCGTTGAGACTTATGCCATCCCCACGGATATCAACTAGTTCCACGTTGTGTCGGTTGAAGGCCTCGTAGTAGAAGTGACCGCAAGGAGGTCGCTTGGACAGAAAGGGGTACTGAGGGCAAAGCTTCTCAGCGGTTTCGGGATCTCTGACAATGGCGCGGATCTTCTGGCAGATATACTCAGAGGCGATGGCGTTCGACTCCTTGCTCGTGAACATATCATCAAATGTCTCGAATTGGAAATGGAAGCCACCGCACTCCCAGCCAGAGTCGAGTATCTGCCTGACCTTGTCGGCGTCTGACACATCCTTGAATGTCTTGCCGGAAGGGTTCATTGCCAGGCCTGACTGGTGGGAGCTTGCCTGGTTCCAGGTGGTCCCGAACCTCTCTTTGATCTCGGAAGCCTGATGCTCATCGATATCGTAGTTTCGCCCCGGAAGCACGTAGTTTGGTGTGCGCTGAAACACGGTCAAGTGTTTAGCCACTGGAGCGATCTTAGGGATTATCTGAACGCCGGTTGCACCGGTCCCTATAATTGCGATCCTCTTGTCCTGGAAGCTGACATTGTCTTTCGGCCACGTGGCTGCCTGGTACCATTCGCCCTTGAATGATTTGATCCCGGCGAAAGGGGGTTCTTTGGGCACAGATAGAGGTCCCGTGGCAGCCAGAAAGTATCGAGATGTTACAGACACCCCATCCGCAGTGCGAATGGTCCAGGTATTGTCTCGGTCGTTGTAATGGGCGGCCTGGACGCGTGTGTTGAACTGGATCTTGTCTCGTAGGTTATACTTGTCTGTTGCACATTGTTAAACATTGTCTATGAGTGGTGACAAAGTCGTGCCTATCGAGGGATAAGGAGTAGACTGACCAGCGACACGGCTCAAATACTGTTGCACCTCGCCCTGAGATGGATATCGCTCGTGATAAGCCCACTCCTCTAATACCTCCGGCGCAAAAGCCATGGTGTAGACCCAAGCTTCACTGTCAGTTCGAGCTCCAGGATAACGGTTCCAGTACCATGCACCACCGACATCTGAGCCGGCCTCGAAACACTTGACGCTTAGGCCGAGCTGACCAAGTTCCCACAGCGACCGAATGCCGCTGAAGCCGGCACCCACGATGATAGCATCGTAATCGGTAGATTTCATAGACCCCATAGCTCTATGTGCAAGATATTGAGTTGTAAAAACAGAAAAGTAGCGTGGAGATGCGTTGAGTTTGGGGCTACTAGACAATGAATCGAGAGGAGCATTTATGACTTGCGTGGTCCCGGTTTACTTGGCGTGTCTGAAAACCGGTGATAAGGCCATGCCCAAGTTGTACGGATGTGCCGGCCATTCATTCAATGCTTTCCGTCCCGGAAGACAGCCGCTTCGGCATTAGCCGAGCAAGGCAACCTCGGGGAGAGGATCTTCGGGGAGGATTAACAGCCGGAAAAAGCGCAGAAGCCTTTTCCGCCCGCATCAGTTTAGTCAGCTCCGAGGGAGTTAGTTCAGACAGGACATGGGGAATGAAGACGAAGAAGTCCGGATGTTGCCAGCAAAAGACGGTTTCTACTGATCCAGAAATCCAAGCCTGGGAACCTGCCCAAGGGCAGTGGCAGTGCACTATGTGCCATACACGGTTATCCCATCAAGGGCCGGATTCTAGCTATAACAAAGAACACAATATCAACATTTCATGGCATCATTATCCCAATGCTAACGCCCGTGCATTGTGTTCAAAATTGCTGTGCGGCCAATTGAAGTTTGGCAAACCACCGAGATGTTGCATTCCAGCTGCCTAACCCATCTTTCCTCCCCGTATTCCTCCTTCACAACCGAAATCTTCCTCCCTCCTGTTGCCTTAGCGGCTTCGGTGTCCTTTTCGCTGATCGTTGCTCTTGCGATCATGGTGTTATGAAAATTGAAGGTAGATTATCGTACGGGGGGTCAGAGCAGGCAGCTTTATACCCGTTGGGAGGTTATCCAACTCTTCATGATGCAGCTAGGTGTGAGTCCTCTGTTGATATCAATGACACGTCTAAGATATACAAGGGAGCTAAAAAATAAGCCACAGTGTTAGCATCGGGATAATGATGCTATGAAGTGTTGATATTGTGTTCTTTGTTATAGTTGGAATCCGGCCCTTGATGGGATAACTGCGTAAAACAGATAGCTAACACCCGTGGATGGCAGTGCACGATGCTACGGTAGTTGACAAAATCCAGTGCAAGATTTACCGATTGCTGCAACCAGATCTGCGGTGCGCAATGCGAGGAAAGATGCCGAGATGCACATAGAAGTGGTCGGTGTGAACAGGCGTATCCATCTTCCGGGGCCCCCATATTTGGGGACCATAAGGAATTCCTTAACTCTTGTGTTCCCCTGATCAACAACATAAACTTGGAGACCTTGGTCGAAATCCACCGGCTTCTAAATACTTGACCTATTAATGTCCACTCGATGTGGAGGCAGATGCAGCGCACAGTGGGCAGGGTATGTCTTACGGATCTTGGCACCACACCATCATCAATCTTCTTTTCACCCCTCATAGCATTCTCACCTGATTTTCAAAGTCTGCTCTGTAAGTTTATAAATACTCTATGTAGGGTCCTGAGTAATGAGGCGTCAATATTGTCTCTCGTCTTTGACTTTAGGGTGTTTGGGGTGGCAGTTCCTCAACTGACGTATTAATAACCGAGGCGATCTACTCATCATTAGCGCACATTTCAACGGCGTTGAAGGACGGCGAACCTTCGGCAATTGCAAGAGCCGGTGCAGCATTTTCCCTGGTGCTTCCCCGCCCTGGAAATAGCTCTTAATCTCCATCTTTGGGCCCCTTTCCAGATTCTACTGTGTCTGGATCATAACTCAGGTGCAGTGCAGTCGGTACTGCTCGTCCTGGTACGATCTGGATGGTCGCGCAATGCTATGGTTGAAGCAATGGGGTTAGGGCTTTTCTTTGTGTCAAATTCTCTGTAAAGGTTCATGGAGGGCTCCTGTCGTAGAGCGGCTTGACTACCCTGTAAATAACCTCGGGCTCTTTGACTTCTACTGTTGGTCTAGCGCTGCGGATTTCCCCAGATACTGTACCCCGGACTTAGGGCCCACATACCCCGCACTTGAATTTATGATCTTGTTTTAACCCCCGGCTGGCAGCCGAATGGATCCATCACAGCTATCCCCCATTCCTCGTGGTAGTCACAGGCATAATCTCCTCCCCTTGGCAATGACGGACAGACCCAGAGCTGCGTCGGCAACGGGCACGTCTCAGCGTGCTGCAATCGCCTGCCAGAGCTGTCGGCTGCGCAAAGTCAAGGCAAGATACTGGACTTGATCTCCCTCATCGAGTGGACAGCTTAACTGATGCCCTCTTCTTTTAACCTCCAGTGCGATGCTTTGTCTGCAAACCCGGACCAAGGCTGCGGTCCCTGTCGGCGTGCAGGACAAGAGTGCCTGCTGGATCCTCTATCAGATGGAAGGAGGTTCGTAGTTTGCCATTAGCATAACAGTCTGGCAAATGCTTACCGGCGGAATACAGATACGTTAGTCGCAAGTTTGTAAACAAACTCCAGCAGCGCATAGAGACACTCGAAGCTGCCAACGCAAGAGACGGATGCAATCCCGACCAGGGCGATGCTGCTGCCGGCACTGCCACCACTGCCGGTCCTGCCGCTGCTGCTGCCGAAGCTTCTGTATCTCCACCAAATTCCAGGTATGAAGCATTGGCTTTCTGTATCTTCGTCACTACGAATATGAACAAGTATTACTCAAACTAGCACCGCTCTTAATAACAAGCGACCTTCTAGAACCAACGATGCCTCTTCCACTGCTGCCAACCTAACGCGAATCCTCCCTAATACCACTTCTCAACCTGCTCGCGCCATCTCAGTCACTTCTTCTCCTGGAAATTCAAGTGGACAGGGCAAATCGCTGAGTTTCTACGGTGCAACCTCACACCCACACGTCACTTCGCCTAGCGATGATTCTCGCCCGTCCTGCCCCGACGACTTGGACCTTGTCAACATCGATCTCGACCCAAACTCGCCGCAACTCCGTGACCACCTGTTCCAGTCCTTCTTCAGATACCAGACTTTGTGGGTCGACATAGTGGACAAGGAGAACTTCCAGACGCATCAAGCACAGTCAGTCAGCTCGCGATGGTATTCCACGTTTCTGGAAAACGCCATGCTTGCATGCGCGACGAGGCTGAGCACCTCCAAATCCGTCCGTGCCATGGGACCCAAGTACTGCGAGCTGGCCAAGGCCGAAACGGCAATGGCAATGTCGGACCCGACGCCGGCAAACCTGCAGGGCTTTCTACTGTTGAGTGAATACGAGGTGACAAAGGGTAATAATCGTCCAGGATGGATGTTTTGCGGCAAGTCTAGTGTCCCCACGCATGCTTGGGCTGTTGTGAGTCGATACTGACTGTGATTCAGGTGTTGCTTGCCGGATGCTCTCGGATCTTGGGCTGCACGAGCTAGCAAGCACTGTTGACACGGCCCGCGTGTCCAAGCAAGAGAGCGACCTAGCATTCGCACTCCTGGCGGCTTGCATTATCTACGAAGGCGTGTGGACTCTGTATCTAGGCAGGCCCAGCTCCATCCCCAGATCATTCATGAGCATTGCGGCTTCACGCTGCAAGGCAGGACGCCAATCTGACTCATCCTGGGTCAGTGCCTGGGTTGGTCTTTGCGTCCCCATGGCCGAGATATCACAGGTGCTCAACGACCAATCCATCACCGACTCGCATAGGATCACCCTGCTCCGCCAGCTCTCCAAAGACGTGGATGAGTGGCACGATAGCCTTCCTCCAGAGCTGGCCTACATAGAAAACCGCTTGACAGGCATGGATCCGGCGGGATATGGCTTGCATACGCAGTTTTGCAAAGTCCAGATCCTCGTCAAGCAAGCTCTATTGACACATCCGAACCCTAGAAAGCGACGGCATTCCCAGATGGCCAGTAGCGAGGACGTTCAGACCTCTTCAGACGAGTCGCAAGCCATCATCTTCCAGTACGCCCAACGCACGGCTCGCCTGGTTGTTACGTACCGGGAAGCATTTGGGATGGAAAAGATACCATCCATCATGCTTGATAATTCCGTCGTGGCGGCCACGGTCATGATCCAACACCTCGACAGAGAGGATACCCCCGCTGCCACGCAGCAGCAGACAGTTTGGCTTCGCCAACTCGTCAGGAGCTTGGAGTTAGTGCAGCCGCATTTTCCCATCGTAGGGCGGATGATCGATTCTCTGAGAAACCTAAGGGAACATAATGCCGCTTCTGGTGTCCTGGGTTTAGCACTAGATACGACGGCAGCTACGCGTTCAGAACCACAGCCTGGCTCGAGGAGGCCTTCAGACTTAACAGCAGGGCCAAGTGCAGAAACCCTAAACGCTTTCAACACAGATCTGGGTTGGGAATCTTTTGACCTGGCCCACGCCTTGAACGATTTTGCTACTGGAAGATTTGACGACCCTATCCTCCCTTTCTCATTATCGGAGACATTTATACCCAATTTTACCCAAATGCCGCCTCTGAGCTAGAAGTATTAATGTACTCTAGCTGGCTTGTTGATCTGCCAAGCTGTTGGAGTGGGCGACTGTATTTCTGCTGGGATTTGTATTTTTACATATAATCGATTCTATGTGAATGACCAACGCTATACCAAGTTATAAAACCCATACAACTAATCGTGGAGATGTATCCTTTGAAAATGGACTAGATGAATATCATCGCACTTAGGTTTGTTGATTCAACCATTCTGCCTACATATTGAAATAATCATTGGGACTGGTATATTCGACAAGGTTAAAAGGCAGGATATGGTAGCTATAACTTGGAGCATTTGCACGTCACAACTCCGGAATATGAAATGCATACGGTGAGCCTATAATTTGATATTTTAGTGAGAGACCATAAGCTCTATAGCAGACATGGAGAGAATAAAAGAGAAGGAAAAACATGTGATGATCGATATCCTCCGGCTCAAAACCTGCCAACGATAGCACCAGAATGTTCTCAAGCGCCGTCAGATCAACCCTGCTTGAACAAGGTCTTGGCCATGAGGCTCTCCCTCCAGTACCAGACAGCCGACATGGTAGCTCCAGGACCGACGAGTAGGTAACCCAATGCAATCAAGGCCGAAGACTTAGCCACGTCAACGGTCGTGCGGCCAACTCGCTTCAAATCCCACACAGCCATGCACAGCCAGCCGTACGAGGCTATCTCAAAACCCCAAAAGTCAGCTAGAAAGAGAACTCTGAGACCCTCGCCAAAGGGCTTGGGCTGCTGAGTAAAGTCGGGCCAAAAGACAGATTCCAAGGTCAGGCTGGTCGAGAGGAAGATCTTGGACAGGCAGTAGACATGGAACAGCAGCCCGACTATACCTGTGACGAGGTATAGCGCCTGGAGATGCACAATGTCGGGAGCTACATCGCGTGCTTTGCGTGGACCCTGGGGAACTTTGACTCGGCTCCTGTAAATGGCCGCAAGAAGACTGCAGATGATAGTGACTAGCATGGGAGATGGCTGCCAGAGGGCTTCAAAGTTCTGAACTGCCAACGGGCTCTCCCAAGACTGAAACATAAGGAATGTCGGGAGAGCATAGCCGAAAGCAACGCCCCATTTCAGGTTGACAGCATTCTCGATGGAGACTTCTCTGTTGAGGGGCCACCAGTAAGTTTCTGGCTCGGAGACAAAGGTGTATACCGCGTAGTAGATTGGAATATAGATCCCAATACCAGCACTCTGGACAAGAGTGAGCCAGATGTTGATCCTATAAGATCATTAGCGCGCTGCCACCCACAGGAAACACCGTCATGGTCAAAACTTACAGATATAACGGGTTGACCTTGTTGCGCTTTCGGTATGACTCTACGGCGTAGACCGCAATCGGTTGAAGCAGCATCCCGAGGAAATATAGTTGTATCATGCCGAAATTAGGGTCCCAATCTTTCAGGCCTGGGATAAACACTGCGGCCAGGAACGCAAGATAGTCATCGATGAAGGTGATGCCGATGTAGCTACGCTTCAGAGGGAAGTCGGTATCATAATTCCACGTCCCACTCTTCATGGTAGCCTCCAGATGCTCTCCAAGGCCATAAGAGGCAGACCTAACCCACATGCCGTATTGCACAAGCCCGGCAATTAGCAGATAGAAGGCGATGAAGTACCACTTCTTGATACCTCTTGGCACCGGCGCGGACAGAAGCTCATCCTTGTATGGCACTAGTCTGGGAACAGGATTTATACTCGGAGTGCTGAGCTTCTCGGCGAGGGGCATGTTGCGGGAGAAGTTGAAGGTGACATCCTCCTTGTCGGTCCTGGGCAGCAGTTGAAAGGCGACGAACTGATGCAGAGCTGTGTCGAGAGACTCGGTTCGCTGCTGTTGGTGCGAATGTTGCTTGAGGGTCTCAGCCCTATCCTGCCGAACCTTTTGGGTGGTGGCAAACACCTTTTCGATCTGTGCCTGGGTGGGCTTGGCGCCGGGTGAGTCTCCCAGGACCTCGACGAGAGAGTTCACGAAGGTAGCCGCTGATTCGATCGCGGCGTTGCCTCCGTGGCCCGTGATGGGATGGAACTGATACATTGTAAGCACAAGTAGGCCCGACCCAGTATTGACGGCGCTTTGTCACCTACCTTGTGCGAAGAGTCGCCAATGGTGATGATACGCTTGTAATACCACTGCTTGAAGACGTACTCCTGCAATGGCACCAAGACCGACGAGACCCTGTTGTCCAGGACCTTCTTAAACTTGAGGCCTGGAGCAATGTCGTCGTTCTCATGCTCTGCCAGAACCCTCCTCTCGTCCTCTTTCGTATATTTGGGGATTCCATCGCCATAGGCCGTTTTCGGGAGCTTGAAAAAGAGGAACCAGTAGACACGCCCTGAAGGACCGCCGTTGACGACGTATGACTCGTGATTCCTAAAAATTGAGTTTGCCGCGCCGGCCTCGATTCCATCGCATGGATTGGAGATTCCAAAGACGCATCCGTAGTCGCAAGGGACAGCTGGGGAAAGGTCAGTCATGGAGGGGAATCAGGGCTGCCATACACTCACAGTTATGCTCGTTCTTCGGGAACCAACCAGGTGACATCTTGTTGGCAATCCTCCACATCTCGCCCCTGACGGTACTGTGAATGCCGTCTGCGCCAATCAAGATGTCTCCATGATATGTCGAGCCATCTTGGGTCTTGACGACGACTCCGTCTCCCGTCAAGTCGACCTTATAGACGCGTTTGCTAGTCAATACCTTTGACTTATCTCGGATGTTTTCATAGAGCACCTGAAGCACCATCTGCCGATCGAGAAAAGTAATTGCATAGCCATGTCTTGACCATGTTAGTCATGAAATTGTCAGTCTTCCTCTGGACTATCGCACCTTTCTACCATAGACTGGTTCATGCCTCGGAACTCGCAGATGACCTTGCCCTTGTCGTCTCGAAAGTGAAGAGAATCCAGGGGAGGACAGAGGTCCAAGACCTTCTGGTATAGGCCAAGCTGGTCCATGATCCTGTTGCCATGGGGCAGCAGACCAATGCTTGCACCTACCTGCGGGGCGATATCGGGATGTGCTTCGAGCACGATGAAATCGATGTTATGCTGCTGCAGCATATTGGCTAGTGTGAGGCCAGCAATACTGCCGCCGGCAATAACGACCTTGAAGTTAGACTTGACAGCCATTTTGCCTCAGGTGGTATCGATGAGCCTTGTGGGTATCGTAGAAGTTGAGTGAGAAGATGAGTATGTTATGTTTCATCAAGATCTGTAAGGTACACTATCAGCCTTGGGTTTATATTAATTCTGTAAAGCAGATACTGGTCTGCAGCTCCAGTTTCGGTCCCTGATCTTGGGACACTCAGCAACCTCTGGTTAGATATGCGTGCCGTAGATTTCGGTCAGCGCCGCGTCCTCCCGCACTCCCCCGGATACCGCGGGCTCGGGGACCCTGTGGACCGTACGACCATGACCATGCCTCAGTTGTGTCGCTCGGATAACGTGTGAGAGCTTCCGAGGTTGACTTCTGTCACGTGACCCGGTTACTCTGTCTTGCTTTTCGGAGATGTGATCCGACCAAGCTGGAAAAGCAGGGCAGACACTTCCGCGGAGTTTCGGCCGGATTCCTCAACCGTAAATATTGGTCCAAGGCTCCAAGGCCTGGGAAGCCGAACTTTGTGAGTTCCGACCGTGTCACCATTACGGGAAACATTATCCTTGATGGCCGACAAACAAGCAGGTTCTATTAAAGGCGGGAGGGAGTGATTGTGAGACTTTGGAATGAGGACCAATTCTGAATCATCAGCCCTGTTTTATTATTCAATTCATTATAATCCAGAAACTCAGCAATGGAGTACTTACAAAAGAAGACCTTTATAACTCAGCGATCGCTGAAATACACATACTACACCTCGTCTGGTGAATCTACCAAGAAGTGTCCCGCATTGTTCTTCATTCACGGCTTTCCAGACTCGGCCCACATGTGGTCAGATGTCGTCTCTTCGCTGCGCGACCTGCCCAACAAGATAATCGTTCCAGACTGCTTGGGCTACGCGGGCACCGACAAGCCAGACGACACTCGGTTGTACTCCTACAGAGGTCAAGCGGATGACTTGGCAGATCTCTTGCGCAGCGAGCATGTCGGCGCCGCCGTCATCATCGGGCACGACTGGGGCAGCCCCTTAGTCCAACGAACTTATCTGTATCACCGCGAGCTCTTCAGTGGCGTGGTCCTCGCCAACACGGGGTACATGATCCCCTCGGCCCAAAAGTTTGATCTCAAGGCGGTTAATGAAGCTACCTCCAAGTTATTGGGCTACGCGCAGTTTGCGTACTGGGAGTTTTTCACGGCCCCCGATGCCGCTGAGATTGTCGACGCAAACCTCGAGAGAATGTGGCTTGTCTTGCACGGCGCCGAGGAGGACTGGATGAGGAAGCTGTTTTGCGTTCCCAACGCAATGCGAGAATTCCTTCTCGGCGACCAGCATGTCCCTCTCAGGCCATATGCTACCGAGGACAGATGGAAACAAGCCTTCTTGCAGCAGTTCAGAAGGGATGGTTTCGCCTCTACTCTGCAGATGTACAAGGCCGCCGTGTCCCAGGTGCAGTCCAAATCAGATTCCGTGGTGCCAGCGAACTTGACAATCGAAGTACCATTGTTATTCATCTACTGCACCCAGGACGCTGTCTGTGTGTCAAGTATGATGGATGAAGCAAAGAGCAAGGGGCTTGTACCCAAGTTGACGGAGGTGACTCTGGAGTGTGGGCATTGGTCCCCTATGGAGAAACCCACTGAGATGGCGGCCCATATCAGGGAGTATTTGGTGAACGGGGTTGCGAAGGATGTGGATTTACTCGCTGGAAATAACTAAGAACACATGCGTTCTTTTATATCGTGACTGACAAATCCTCTTGGATGCGTCATGGAAGTCAACAATAACTAAGAACATCCATCCAATGCGCAACCTGTATCAGTTTTTCCAAGTGTGTGTATCTCTATCTTATGCATGCCTATATAGACCCACTCAAATCAGGATTCATCTTGCCTCATTTACTTACAAGGTCTCCAATCCAGAGTGTCGATTGCTAGCAGAGGAGGGGCCAGCACATTTATCCTCTCTGAGGAAAAGGAACTGTCATCTTATATGATAAGACATATCTTTCCATTGAGCTGCTGTGGCTATCGCCATAGAGCTTATATTTAAGGTTACGTTGTTCTCCAGCATTTGGTTTTAATGCTATCTTTTTAATACAACTGCGTTGTTTTATATCGTGGCCAACAAATCCTCTTGGAAGCGTTATAGAAGTTAACAATGTCTTGTCTATAATGCCAGCTGTCTCACCAGTGCACATCGAAGTCAAACCTTTCTTCAAGCCAGGCGTATGATACCGTTTCAAGTCTCTTTTATGAAGGCGCTTGACTATATAATCTAATCTTATGGAGGATACTAGCTCTCTATGCTGACATGTTGATCAAGACAGTCTTGGGCTCAGTAAACAGCCTCAATGCATACTCGCCAAACTCTCGCCCAATGCCACTCTGCTTCTTCCCTCCAAAAGGAGCCTGCATGCTCTGCATGCTGACGCAGTTGACGCCGACGACTCCCGATTCCAGCATTGAGGAAACACGCAAGGCCCGCGTGATATCTTTGGTGAAAACACCCGACATAAGCCCAAACTCGGTATCGTTGGCCAGCTTCAGAACTTCTTCCTCTGTCTCGAATGTCTTGACAACGCTGACTGGGCCGAAGACTTCCTTCTTGTAGATCTCGGCATCATCCTTGGGGTTGAGAAAGACTGTCGGCTCCATATAACATCCTGTTTCGCCGTGCCGAGCACCTCCAACGACCAGCTCGGCCTCATCTCGGCCTCTTTCCACCATATTTACAACACGCTCAAGCTGTGACTCATCCACCATAGGGCCCAGTTTCACACAAGGATCCTGGGGGTCTCCCAAGTCACTTACGGCAGCCTTCATGCGTTTCTTGTATTCTTGGATGAACTGCTCCGCGATGCTTTTCTGGACGTAGACCCGAGATGCAGCAACACACAGTTGTCCACTTCTTGTCAGGATCGCATTGATTGTCCATGTCAGGGCATTCTCGATATTCGCGTCGTCAAAGATAATTGCCGGGCTCTTTCCTCCCAGTTCAAGCGTGACCCTCTTCAAGTTGGTCCGAGCAGCTGCCCGCTGGATCCTCTTGCCGGTTGCCACAGAGCCAGTGAAGCTGACCTTGCGAATTCTCATGTGCTCTGATAGGAGAGCACCGGTAGACCCAGGCCCCGTAATCACTTGGATGACGCCCGGAGGAAAGCCTGCTTTCTCGAATAGTGGCGCAGCAGCCAAAGATCCCAGTGGTGTCTTCTCGCTAGGCTTTACAATCATGACATTTCCGGTAGCAAGCGCTGGCGCAGCCTTGAGGAAGAAGCATGCCACGGGCGAGTTGAAGGGGTTGATGGCGGCACAGACGCCCAGTGGCTCATGCCTGACCAGTTTCACGAATCCTAGAATCATAGACGAATTAGTAAAGGCTATTGCAAAGCTTGCTGTAGTATATGCTCACCATCATCAGCGGGAAAATAGTCCCCCTTCTGCTTGTCTGTCCACCCTGCGTAGTACAGAACGCAGTTTCTGATATAGTTTCGCTCACGAATTGGGGCCAGAGAGATGGGGACTCCGGATGTGAGTGAATCCAGTGTCAGGATCGATATAAGCTCCTCGTCAATCAACGAAGCCAATTTGAGAAGGCACTCTGTCCGCTGCAGGGCGGTGAATGAGCTCCACGGTCCATGAAAGGCCTTTTCGGCATATCCCACGGCTGCATCGACGTCTTCTGGTCCGGCTATTGGAAGATTGTCGATAACAACCGAGTTATCCTTTGGGTTCTTGAGGGAATACGTTTCGGTGTTACGCGCCTCGACGAACTGGCCGTTCAGAAACAACTTGGAGTAATCTTTGGGGTTTAGGTTTTTTTGAACCATTTTTACGTCTGAAAGGAAGACCGGCGTATGTATGTCACGAGTGGTGTGAGTCTGGCGTTTAATTTGGTAGACTGCTCGCATCTTATTCAAAATGAATTGGCGCAGGACATTTTAAATGTTGTGGCGTAATACGATAACAACGTGACTTGTCACCTCCGGGTATGTATTATTACGCCAAGCCGGAATGGCGATGGAGATAGAGCCGCAACCTCTCTTCGGGTATCTTGGTCTTGGTATTCTCCCGGCTCGGGTAATAGCATCTTGCCGTTCGGCTTCGGCTACGTTCCGGGATTGTGGGGCTCCTAAATTCGGGCACACCCGACAAGGCCGAGTTCCCGTCCAAGCTCCTCGGTCCACACCGGCAGCGGTTTGATCATAAAGATATAACCTTGGAAGTGCACATGGAATATCATGGCAATCAACTCATCACACAATACTCATCCAAAACACCACAATGGCACAGGAAATGGACGTTTGGGCCCTTACGGAATGGAACAAGCCTCTCGAAAAGATCCGGCAACCAATTCCAACCCCCCAGGGCAAAGATGTACTGCTCAGGGTTACCCACGCTGGCCTCTGCCACTCGGACCTTCACACCGCCGAGGGGTTCTACGACACGGGAAACGGGCAACGGTTTTACGTCAAAGACCGCGGTATTACACTCCCAGTCGCCTTGGGTCACGAGATCCTAGGTGAAGTTGTTGCTGTTGGACCCGATGCTGGATCAGTGCCAATTGGATCTCGCCAGATCGTGTATCCGTGGTTAGGCTGTGGCTCATGTACCCGCTGCAGGCAGGGCGAGGATAACTTGTGCGCTGCGCAGCGAGGACTGGGAACGCTCCGGAATGGCGGTTTTGCCGAATATGTGGTGGTACCGGACCCCAAGTATTTGTTTGACCTGGGAGACCTAGATCCAGCAGCGGCATCTACGTTTGGATGTTCTGGAATCACAACCCTCAGTGCCGTGAGCAAGATCATGCCTCTGCCGCCGGACGAGCCCGTCGTTCTCATCGGTGCGGGTGGCCTAGGTCTCTCCGCCATCTCTGTTCTGAAGTCTTACGGTCATAAATCCATCATCATCGCCGATATAACCGACGAGAAGCTGAAGGCTGCAGCTGCGGCTGGTGCAACAAAGACAGTCAACACGGCTGGCCCTTCGGCTGGTCAGGACATCCTCGCAGCTACTGGCGGTCCGGTCATTGCCGTCATCGACTTTGTGAACAGCGCTACAACGGCCAAGATGGTGCAAGGTCTGGTGGCCAAAGGGGCCAAATGGGTGCAAGTTGGGGTGATGGGAGGCTCGATTGAGATGTCCCTGGTAGGAAACATTTTCAAGGGTTTAACAATCTACTCTAATATCACTGGAAATTTAGCGGAGTTGAGGAAGTTAGTGCAACTGGCAAAGGAAAAGAAGATTGGGTCTGTGCCAGTCCAGGAGATGCCGTGGAGTTCGGTAAACGAAGCAATGGATCTGCTTAGGGCAGGGAAGGCCACGGGGCGAATAGTCCTAGTTAAATAGTGAACTTATTATAAATGGTAAAGTAAATCGCTTATTATATCTCCGTGTTTAAAGCAGGCATTCAATAACGTCCTTCAAATTTTAATGAATAACAACACCTTTTAAATACAACACCATCCGTCGCACGAGGTTATCCCCTCAAGGGCCGGGTTCCAGCTACAACAAAGAACACAACATCAACACCCATAGCATCGTTATCCCAATGCTAACGCCGTGGCTTCTTTTTATGACTAATACGCGGCTTTGTTCAGGCCCGCAAAACAACGGCTCACTTGCCCCAGTCCTTTTAGCGGTATATCACAAAGGAATCCTTCATCTTCCGCCATGACCACCATTGTACTTAACCCTAGCAAGCTTCAGTCACAATAAAACTAGTTTGCCTGCTTTGCTTTTCGTGACCTAAGATGTCACTACCCTGACGTAATCTCTCGGCTGTGTACCTTTTTCAGCGGCTCAAAGCATCCAACGTCAAGAGACTAAAGTAGGTGAGACGAACAAGGCGGCATACAAAACAGAGACAGATTTCAACTTCCATGTTGACGGAAATTGGGACTAGAACGACACACTATGACTCTTAAGACATGCAATTTCTGGTATAAAAGGAAAACCACAAAGAGACAGTAACCCTTCCACCTTTGACACTCTATATCTGCACCTCCTTCTCAGACTCCTTCTTAGACTCCTTCACCATACGTTTGTGCTCAACTTTGGTCCTCTGCAGTTGCTTAGACATCTTAACCGGATGGACCCCGGGCGTTTCAAAGACGTAATCGATTTCCTCTAGTGAGAGGTAGCGGAACTCAGGGAACAACTTCCAGGTGAGATAAAGACAACCAAGATCGATTCCGATGAAAATGAAGTAAATCTAATATCCTTGTCAGGGCCTTGATTTCAAACGAAACTGCTTTGGGCAGAATACTCACCTTCCATTCCAATATAGCTAGCAATTCACCCATGCCGTAGGTCATTGCGGCGCCAAAGCAGTTTTGGAAAAAACTGTACAGTCCCATGCCCTTTGCTCGCTGACTGTAATGAAGAATCTCATTCGGGTAAATGTTGTGCAACGCAGCCGCTGTGAGCCATCAGTATTTCCCTGCTGTAGTTTCTCACCTGGACAAAACTCTTTCCAGTTACAGATGAACTCACAGAGTAACCCATTTGAGACTTGAAAAAGGTACACCCAGACGATAGTTAGAATGCCCATGGCATTTTTGGCGATGCCGTTATCAAAAAGACCACCAGTGATAGCCATCATGGCCAAGAAGAAGGTAAAAACAGCCATTGTAGACATTAGCAGGGAACGGCGAGTAGCACGGTCTACGATGAAAGAGCCGCCAATGGTGGAGAGGAAGGACACAAAAGTCATGCCCAAGTTGATTCCAAGTTGCTGCTGCGTGTTTACAATACCGACAAGTGTCAAGATTCCTGGGAGATAATAGCCCAACATGGCTGCAGAAAGATATCCATTGTTAGCCTTGGAACATGGTTTGGGAGCTAGTTGCGAATGAAAGCCCGAGGTATACGTACAGGTACCATTGCACTGCTGCATAAAAGAATAGACGAAAATGAGACTCAGCCGGTAGGTGGAGCTCTTGGTCTTCCACAGTGTTGAAAAGTCCCATGGCTTCGAGTCCACGCTTTCGATTGATGCTTGAATCTGCTCCAGAGTTGCACCCACAATAGGGTTGTTGAGAGAACCATCGCTAGTGTGATACCGAGCAATTACCTCCTTAGCTTTCATGATACTTCCCTTGTAGACCAGATACCTTGGGGACTCAGGGGTTAAAGGGTAAACAAGGCAAGCAACGATCACAGGAGGGACCACCTGGAAAACCATGGGCATTCTCCAGGTCCAGTTCCCAGTCATGTAGGAGCCTCCAAGTATCACGCATGCAATGATGATGGAGCCCACGCCGTAGCAAGAGCAGTACAGGCCAACTGCTAGACCACGTCTGGAGCTTGGGGCGACCTCGCTCATGTAGAGTGGCCCAACAGTAGCGCTGAGAGAACAACCAACGCCGCCAATGACGCGGCCGACGATCAGAGCAGCGCGGTTCGGGGCTGAAGCTTGAACGACACAGCTGACGATAAGGATAATGTTTCCCAAGAATGTCACACCGCGACGGCCGATCAGATCCGAGAGCCATTGGAACAAACTGGCTGCGATGTTGCCGATGGACATGCCTGTCAAGATAAGAGCAAGAGCTCCACCACTTGTCCCAACGCTGAAATGCTCCCTGAAGGCGGGCAGAGCAGACATGCTCCCGATAATACTGCCATCGATAGCAAAAGCAGCGACGCCTATCATCAGCGAGGTTGCGGTTAGCAAGGCACGCTTTGTTGGAAAAGGGGAATTAGTGGTTAGTCTCACTGAGGCCCTGGATGAGAATGACGATGGACAGGCGAAGGCCAGCTTTGGATTTCCAAGCGAAAGCTTCGTCGGAGAGAGCGTTCAAGTCGACTCGGTGAAGTTCCTGCTGCGCATGTTCAACCTGTATCTCTTCCACCTTCCGCTCAGCGGAGGCGTCAATGGCTGTATCCTGGATAGCCATAGAAACAGATTTGTGCTCTATAGAATCGTTCAGAAAAGTAGAACAAGTCGGAAACCGTTGGTGAAGAGTGTGACTTTGGGACTGTACCATGTGCAGCAATCTTCTTTATACAGCTCACCCATCGGCCGTTGGCCATACTTAGCTCCTCGTCTACACCAGTAAATCGAGCCAACTTACCAGGAAATCATCTCCCGACGTGTAGCGCATGCACCCCGGATCCTACCCTGCGGGCCGATTTGCGCTGAGTTGTCCGGCTTAACGGGCATGGCAGACAGGGGTCGGTGTAACCTCCGGGAGCACCCCCGCACAGTTTCGTGCAATAGTTGAGTTATTATTTATCCGTCGGTTCAAAGCAGTCATGAAAATGATGGATTGAAATTACCCAATTCGCCAGAGAGGTGCTAGACAAACATACCACCAACGGTTCATTAATTGACGTTAGGTCTAGCATCGGTCATCAGATCAGACCAAGGCACATTTCATACCTGTGCCAAGCCATTCGATGTACTAAGAGGGCGACTTGTCTTGCCAAACAAGAAAACTCCAGCTGCATGCAATAGCCCAGCCCTTGGAGCTTTCCCAGTCCCAATCGTGCCGCTGTGTTACACCGCGTTCCCCTACGATACAGCACCAACCTCAGCTAAGATGAGCATCAACGGCGATAGCAGCAGCTCACAGCATCTTCGACTCCACTACTCAGCCCCAGCAACAGAGTGGTCGGAGGCCTTGCCCATCGGAAATGGCCGCCTAGGCGCTGTCGTATATGGGCGAACAGATGTTGAGTTGATGCAGCTCAACGAGGACTCCGTGTGGTACGGCGGTCCTCAAGACAGAACGCCGCCCGACTCGCATCGCATGCTGCCAAGACTTCGTCAGCTGATCCGTGACGAGAGGCATGCTGAAGCCGAGGCGTTGGTCAAAGAAGCCTTCTTCGCCACTCCTGCAAGCATGCGACACTATGAGCCAATGGGAGTTGCTGCACTCGAATTCAACCACATCAACGTCGCCGATTACCATCGATGTCTCGACTTGGAAACGTCCCAGGTTTCTGTTCAGTACACTGCTGATGGCATCTCTTATCGGCGCGATGTGATAGCCTCATATCCCGACAATGCGTTACTTGTGCGGTTCAATACTTCGAAACAAACTCGGTTCATAGTACGGCTCGATCGACTAAGTGACATTGAGATTGAGACCAACGTTTATGCCGACACTATCACATCCGCTGGTTCCCACATCATCGTCCATGCAACTCCGGGAGGTCAGGCCAGCAACAAATTGTGTTCTGTTCTTGGCATTGCCTGCGAAGATGGCGGTACGGTTGAAGCAATCGGCAACTGCTTGATCGTCAATTCCGCCTCTTGCACGATCGCCATCGCCGCGCAAACGACCTTCCGCTGTGACGACCCGGAGAAGATAGCCACGGTACAGGTTGATGAAGCCCTTGCACAGCCGTGGGAGCAACTAGTAGAGAGACACAGAGCAGACTATGTCCAGCTCTTCGGTCGTATGAGCCTACGTATGTGGCCTGACGCTTGCGAACTCCCTACGGACGAACGCCTGCACAGCGCTAGGGATCCCGGGCTAGTTGCCTTATACCACAATTACAGCCGGTATTTGCTCATCTCCTGCAGTCGGGACGGCCACAAGCCATTGCCAGCCACACTTCAAGGTATCTGGAACCCGAGTTTCGCTCCACGTTGGGGATCTAAGTACACCATCAATATCAACTTGCAGATGAACTATTGGCCCACTGCTATGTGGAGTCTAACTGATCATTGCGCAATCCCATTGTTGGACCTCTTGGAGCGAATGTCAATTCGAGGCCAGAAAACAGCCGAGGCTATGTACGGGTGCCGGGGTTGGTGTGCCCATCATAACACGGATATCTGGGCTGATACGAGCCCTCAAGACCGCTGGATGCCCGCCACGTTATGGCCACTTGGGGGTCTCTGGCTATCGATCACACTGATTGAGTCTCTCAAATCTCAGTACGATGAGACGCTCCATGCTCGTCTGTTCAAGGTCCACGAGGGTGCCGTGCAATTTGTGATTGACTTTCTGATACCTTCCAAATGCGGCTCGTACTTGGTTATCAACCCCTCGCTCTCCCCAGAGAACACGTTCGTCTCAAATTCAGGAAGCAAAGGCATTTTCTGTGAAGGATCTTCCATCGACATGGCGCTTGTCAGAGTAGCTCTTCTTCAGTTCCTATGGAGCCTCGAGCGACTATCCAAGCCAAACCATCCCCTCAAGATCCCCGTCGAGACCACGCTGGCCAAGATTCCCCCTCTTACCCTTGGCAAAGGAGGATTGATTCAGGAGTGGGGTCTCAATGACTACGAAGAAGACGAGCCGGGACACCGCCATGTGTCACATCTCTTCGGGTTATATCCAGCCGAACTGATTCACCCGGTACGTACACCTGAGCTCGCAAGTGCAGCACGCAAGGTTTTACAGCGTCGCCTTGCAAACGGGGGCGGCCACACAGGCTGGAGCCGTGCATGGCTCTTGTGCTTTTTTGCACGATTGCTCGATGGAGAAGCTTGTGGGGAGAACATGGATCTTCTTTTGTCCAAATCGACACTACCAAACCTACTCGATACACATCCCCCTTTCCAAATCGATGGGAACTTCGGAGGCAGTGCTGGTATTCTAGAGTGTCTTGTGCAGTCGCTAGAATGTGAGTTGAATGGAGAAATGGTGGTCCAGATAACGTTGCTGCCCGCATGCCCTGAACGATGGGAGAGCGGCCAGTTGGAGAGAGTGCGAGTGAAACAAGGATGGCTGGTGTCTTTCCAATGGGACAAGAGCCGAACTATCAGCTCTTTAAAACTTGAATGCAGCTCGGCGGGAGCTGATGCGGCTCACGTTGTCTATCCAGATGGTCAGTCGCGCACAGCCAGAGGTAATTCTGTTGCGGGATATACGTTCCACATGGAATAAGAATACCGAAGCTAGGAGATTCCTGTACGCTCTTTAGACATTTCATTGAGTTAATGGATTCATATTTTACCAAATTATGGACGACCATCAATTCCATATGATTAGATTAATTGACAATGCTCGGGTTCTCCTGTACAGTTCTTTGAGGGGCATGAGCAGGAGCGAGGGTAGTAGGTCACATGAACGCAACAAGAAACAACGCAGGTCTTTAATGCAATGAGCCAGCGCCCTGGAGACAATTGGATAGATTTCGGTCTCTGAAGTTTTTGATGTTAAAAGCCTCGGTATTTACTCAATTTAGCTGTCTGGAATAGAATACAGTTCACAATCTCTGACGTCCAGGCTTCCACTAAAGCACTGATATAACTACCCTAGCCTCCACTGCTGCATGACAAGACTATGTAGATCTGAATGTAAGGCCCTTGACGTGCTCGTTGGCATAAAGGGGAATAAAGTCAGTCGTCAAGTACCAACCGGGCTTCCGCATTGTATCTGAAATAGTCTGCCCATTGACCACAAGGTTTTCAAAAGTGACGTTGCTGATGGTTCGCTCCTCGTTGTAGCCAGTAAAGATGGAGGTACCGGCGTTTTTCCCGTTATAGCTGAGGTTTCGTACAAAAACATTGCGAATGCCTCGTCCCGGTGAAGTATTGTACTTCTCATTATACATAACCCGAAAGTTCAATAACTGGCCCAAGCGGATGTCTTCGACCCGTACATCCTCGATGAACACATTCTGGATGAGGTTATTATCGCCGGCATTGAGTGAGATAGTTCCCTGGTAAAGCATCTGTTTTTCGCGTTGGTCGAGAATGTCAATGTTGCGAATAGTCAAGCCGTCCACGGTCTCGGGGTCCTTAGTATTGCCATGGGTGCCCACGTTGATGGGATGTGCCACATCAGCCCAGAGAATCGAGTTCTGAATTGTGATGTTCACACTATCGCCGTATGTATCACCGCGATGATTGTAAACGGCGATACAGTCATCCGAGTTTCGCAAGAATACCGAGTCCACGAGAATGTTTCGGCTTGAAAACAAGTCGAGGCCGTCTCCCCATTGCTGGGCACTAAAGGCACGCCAGCGGCGAAATGTAACATCCGTTGCCTCGAAGGTCCGTGGAACGAAGTTGATGCCGACGAGGCCCTCGGCGAGGACGTTCTTGGACGACCGGATACTGACAGCGTTGCCCCTTTCGCTGTACAGAAGCCCCCGTCCGCGGAGAGTGACATCACTGGAGTTTGTCACCGTGATGTCAGGGGCAGAAACAACGGCCCCCCCAGCAAGGTACAAAGTCTGGCCAGATCCAACAACGATGGGCGAACTCGGTTTATGATAGCCAGGGCCGTAGTAGAGGACATCCTTGTCATCCTTTGACGGAATATCCGTATCGGGAGGGTTTGTGAAGATGTGAAGGGTCTCAAAGACGTTGCCATTCACCTGAAGAACAACATCGCGAGGCTCGGTCAGCGTAAAGGTCAGGGTAGAACCTGACTTCTTTGGGCGGATGCCGACGGACTCTGGTCTGACCACAGCACTGGAAAGTCGATCCTTCAGATACTTGGCTCGGATCTCCACGGTGCCATTGAAGTCGAAAATGGCAAGGGATGAAGCGTGCCGAACAGTGGAGCCAGTGGTAAAATTGGCCTCGGTGTGAAGAGGACGATAGGTTTCAACCGTTTCCCATTTACCTCCTGGCGAGCGCACTTTGACATCGAAATCAGTCGCGACGGGTACGTCGCTGGGTATAGGATAAACCTGGAGGTGGCCGGCATTGCTTCCCGCAGCTCTCGGTGCCAGGCCTATGGCAGAACCGCCATGAGCGCCCAAGAGGAGGATTGCCGTCACAAGAGTGGCAATGTATGCCATAACGGTGATTGAATCAAGGGAGAGAAGTCGGTGTTCTTGTATATGGAAGAGTAGAGTGTGTTCGAGAATGACCTCTGTATCCAAAACTAAAATGGCGGTGTAATGGGTGAAGATTTATACCCGAAAGGCATTGCTACTTTTCATCTAGCTTTGCCATTAAGCGGCCTCCCCTCCCCGGCCGTTAATCCTGACTCCGGGGTTGAAGGTTCTGTGGGGAGGGGATCATTTGAGCGAAACCCCCCTTGATTGGTGGCTTGTCATGGAATTCAATGATACCCTTGAGGTTCGTCACGCCCGGGCTCCGGGCCGAACATTGTTCCACATCCGGACCCCGGGCCGGACTATGCTCCGCTGGCCGGTAGCAAGCTAGCGGCGCATAGTGACTTATGCGCTTACTTTCGCTTATTCGGATAATTAAAGAATCAGGTCACCGTGTCTCGCACCAAGGATAAGTATACCTATTCATCTTCCTCTGGAGGGTGGTTAGTATCTAGAGCAACGGAGCACATGAGCACCAAATTACTGGTGCAAACTCTTAGCAGCAATCATCATGTCTTTCCCCAAACAACAGCCAGATTGGTGCAATCTTGACATCATCCATCGGAATGCGCTTCCCCCGCGGGCTCACTTCTTCCCGTATACTGACAAGAAAGAAGCTCTTTCGTATGACCGTGAAAGGGCCCAGTTTCAATGTCTTAACGGCACGTGGAAGTTCCGTCACGATACTTCCCCATTCTTGCTACCTGGGTGGGAGGATCTGGATCCCATCACTTGGGCCAACATCAAGGTACCTGGCATGTGGCAGCTTCAAGGTTATGGTCGACCTCTTTATACCAACGTCAACTATCCTTTCCCTGTTGACCCACCAAACATCCCGATTCTCAACGAGACAGGGTCATATTGGCGACAGTTTACAACGCCCAAAGCCTGGGAGGGTCAGCAGATCCGACTACGCTTCGAGGGTGTTGATAGCGCCTTTCACGTCTGGGTCAACGACAAGGAAGTTGGCTACAGTCAGGGAAGCAGGAATGCGAGTGAATTTGATATTTCTCCATTCCTTAGAGAAGCCGGTGCAGCAAACACACTCGCGGTCCGCGTCTATGAATTCTGCGATGGGTCCTACCTTGAGCGACAGGATCAATGGCTTCTTTCGGGCATCTTCCGGGATGTTTATCTCGTCGCCTTCCCAGCAGTCTCCATCACCGACTTTACTATTCGACCTCAAGTTGACGAGAGCTTGGCAAAGGTTGTTGTTCACGTGAAGGTCTCTGTTCAAGGTGGTGATGACGAAGATGTTCTCGTCGAGTTGCACAATCCGGGTGGTAACAGACTACAAGAAATGCGGATGAAATCAACTGAAAATGGGACTATTTTTGTCGAGGGCGATGATGTCCAACTATGGTCTGCCGAGAAACCGACACTTTACACCGTCGTCTTGACTGTGAAAGGCTTTTCCGTTGCTCAGCGCGTCGGGTTCCGTCGGATTGAGAGGAAAGGTGCGAATTTCCTCGTCAATGGAAGACCTCTCATCCTCTATGGAGTCAATCGCCACGAACATCACCATCTCTACGGCCGCGCAGTGCCATACAATGATATGCGGGCCGATCTTATTCTGATGAAGCAGCACAACATCAACGCGCTTCGGTGCTCACACCAACCAAACGACCCGCGACTTTACGAAGTTTGTGATGAGCTCGGCATCTATGTCATGGCGGAAGCAGATCTTGAAACACACGGTTTCGACACAGTGGAACGAACCGCCATCAAGGATGCCGATACCATGGATGGTCGTGAGCTTCAGGAGCTCTCCTTTTCACGCGCCAAACGATGGACATCTGACAACCCCGAATGGCGTGCCGCATACATGGACAGGGCAGTTCAACTGGTCGAACGGTTCAAGAATTACACTTCTGTCATCTTCTGGTCACTGGGTAATGAAGCCTTTTATGGGGCAAATCACGCCGCCATGTATCAATGGATCAAGCAAAAGGATCCTAGTCGACTAGTCCACTACGAAGGAGACCGCGAAGGCGTCACAACCGATTTTTACAGCGTCATGTACGCGACTCCTGATGAACTCAGCAACTTTGTTGCCCATCACACAGACCGGCCGTTGATCCAGTGCGAGTACGGGCATGCCATGGGCAATGGACCAGGAGGGCTGGCCAACTACATTGAGTTGTACCGATCCGAACCACGACTCCAAGGAGGCTATATCTGGGAATGGTGCAATCATGGCCTCTTGAAAAGAGAAGGAAAGCTATCCTACTTTGCTTACGGTGGTGACTTTGGGGACAGCCCTAATGACCGTGATTTTATCATGGATGGGCTAGTCTTCTCCGATCACTCCCCCACGCCCGGTCTGCTTGAATACAAGAAGGTCATCGAGCCCGTGTCTATCAAGCTCAACCAGGGAAAACTGTACGTCAGAAACCACTATGATTTCGTGGACCTCAGTCACCTTTCTGCCACTTGGCATCTGGTCCAGGAGTCGGGAAACACTGAGCCCACGAAGTTTTCCCTCCCAAGAATTGCACCAAGTGAAGAGGCCGTCATCGATCTACCGGGTGGAACAAGTGTGTTTCATGAAGATACTTGGCTGTCTATCCATTTTCATCTTAAACATGCCAACAGCTGGGCACCTGCAGGCCATGAAGTTGCCTGGGCTCAAATTCCCTTGTTCAAGTGGCACCCAACCATACTTCCGCCGGTGGTCAGCAACAGTAGCGCGCCGTCGATCCGTGAGTACTGTGCAGGCTTGGCTATATCATGGCCAGCGTTCGGGCAGATATTCAACTTTAATCTGATCGATGGAGGCTTGGTCTGGGCCAACGAAAAGGGTATTATCTTCTCCAAGGGCCCAGAACTGGGGTTGTACCGTGCCCTGACTCAAAATGATCACGGCTTCGGCGGCGATGGCAAAGAATGGTCGAAATTCAGGCTCTCTGAGACCAAAATGCATGTCCAAAGATGGTCTTGGTCTATCAATGAAGACTACACGGCAACAGTCAAGATCAACGTCAGAGTCGCCCCTTCCGTCCTGGAGTGGTCATGCAATGCCGAACTCACATACACGCTCGGTATAGGTAATTTATCTGTCCGCGCTGCGGGAAGCTTCTCAGGGACCACCCCGACCCATATCCCACGCCTAGGACTGACTATATCGCTCCCGAAAGAATACGATAGTGCAACGTGGTTCGGCAGAGGCCCAGGAGAATCTTACAGGGACAAGAAGCAAGCCGCCAGATTTGGTCTATGGGAGGCCTCAATTGACAACCTCTCGACCAACTATGAGTGGCCCCAAGAGAATGGAAACAGGACTGATGTTCGTTGGGTTGAGATCCGATCGAAATCCGCCACCTTAGAAGCGCGCATGGATGCTCCCTTCAACTTCTCTTTGAGGAAGCACTCCACGGCCGACCTTGATAGGTGTCGCCATCCACACGAGTTGACAGAATTGGATGAGTCGGTGCTGAACCTGGACTTTGCTCATCATGGCCTTGGAACCGGAAGTTGCGGTCCCTTGGCGTTTGAGGGAGACCGCCTTAAGCCTGCAGCCTTTGACTTTTCAACTTTTTTTCGGACGATGCGATCAACTCGCTAAGTATTATGCCAATGCGATATTTCTTTATAGCTTTTAATAAATCTTCCTTTATATATACCAGTTCCCAAAAAGGGTTCTTACTACTTTCACTCATCCAGACGAGGCATGCCCCCCATTATCTCTGGATCCTTCTCAATAGCCATAACGTGGTCTAGTCCACTGCTTCCTCGAGTGTGGGTGTTATATCGTGGGGGTTGAAGTTGTCGGAGTTTCGGCCCGCCGCCCGCACTGAATCGATTTGAACTTCAAAGTTGAGATGAAGAGGTCAAAGCTGGAGTCTCCTGATATTCGGCCGTAGAAGTTGGAAGAACCCAGGTGGTTTTTTGGCATCTATCTCTGGTTACTGCAGCACTGGAGTATGTCCCAACTCACAGGCTTGGTGCATCACTCCGGCTGGACCTCGACGCTAGGCCCCAAAGCTAGGCTGGCACCCCCAGGCCACTGTGCCCCGGCAATGGCGATATGGTCACTTCGACCACCTTTGCTACTGCCAAGTTGAGGGGAGTCCATGGCCACTGGCCGATGATCTAGAGTCACAGCATGATGACGATTGATCCACGGGAGCTTCTGCGAATTGAGGTGTTCGTGATACCACGGTCAAGGCAGAGCTCTCAAGCTAGGCTTAATGGATATCTGCTTTACTAAATCTTCTTTTGGACGAGTCTATTGCGCAAACGATTGTATTCTCTCTTGCCAAATGGCTCTTTGCGGAATATTGGATGATGTATAACAATCAGGTTCACAATGAACTCCAAGTGCGCATGGCGATTGCCATGCCGGCTTAGCTTTGCCCTCTTGATCGACTCATTCGGACTGCTACTGGCATCGAGTGGCGTCGCTTGGATCTTTCCACGAACCTTGACCCACTGACGATACCTCCGCTGGGATGGTAGGCCCTTGGTTACCGAGGTAGAATGCACGCAGTCTCATGGTTGGCCATGGTGTCGGCTATCTAGGTACAATTCCGCGGCTCAGGTCCAAGGAACCTGTCTGGAGTGGCGAGAGAGGAACGAACCTGTTGGATGACGGATGTCCGTTTTAGAGGTGCTACGAGTGCAAGGATAAAGCCAAGCTCATGGCTGTTGGTGTGCTAGAACCGCAGTTCTTCTCAAACTTTCTATGCGGGTTGGACATCAGCGCCAGTGCCATAAGTTCCAACAACATGTCAAGAAATGACAAGAGATGCTGGCCACAGATGCATCGATTGTTCGAACATCGATTCAGGGAAAAGATGCGCAAGGAGTGGGAGGCTGTGCTCGACGGCGTGGATGCCTGCATCACACCGGTCCTGGAATACAGGGAGTTGGAAGAATCAGGGTATCAACAGAGGCCACTTGTTCACCTGCAACCATCGCCCGCGAAGTCTGTCGATTTACCATGGAGTGGAAAGGTCATGGAATCCGGGTGAGACGGTGAGAAAACATTGAAGGAGTGGCTTGGGTGGGAAGCAGAGAGAGACTACTACATCGACGATCAACAGGTTGTAAAGGTCACGGAGAAGAGTAAACCAAGAGTTGGCGAAAAAGGGTCACGAGCGGCAACGCAGGTTTGTACAATACACCATATCTAATACTAAGTGAGCGGCCTGGTAATGATGATTTAGGTACAAGATTCTCATCCTCTCAAGTATCCGAGTATCCCAAGGAAACAACACGGCAAGAAGCTAGAACAAACATGAATAATGTCACATGAACCCCACATCGCTCGTCAACGCTAGATTGCTGTCAGCATCGAAACTGCTCAGCGCAGGTACCAGGCTATCAATATCGACCCAGTTGCCCATCATCAAAGGATCTGGCACGACCTCACCAGCATCCTGGTTGTCCGCCATCTGGCCATTCTCCGCCGCCCATGCTTCGAATTGGAGGTTTAAGGGTGTTACAGAGACACCGACTCTTGTGCCGAAAGCGTCATTGTTTCGTCCACCTGCTAGTTCCATGTCGGGCTGCTGGTGCCGAGAGCTTGAAGGACTCGGGTAACAGAGAGGCCGGCTTGGGGTCGATCTCGAGACGCTCCCTGACATAGGCCTAGAATCATCGGACTTGGGCAGGAACAAGGTGGACTTCAGCATGGGGACTTTTATGCCTGACTTTTTAAGAACGGCAGCGAGGAACTGAACAGCGCAGTCCGCCGAACCGTACATGTCCTGCAGCTCCTGGAGCGCCTGGACGCACTGGTAGAAGCGACCGATGCTAATGTTGCGGACCTCTTCATCGGCAGAGCGTATATCCATCAGATGGATCAAACTGGCAGACAGAAACGCTGGTATGCTGCTGGTAGACAGGTAGCGCAACTGGTCGTTGGCTTGGAAGTGAAAGGCGAGTTTTGTAGTGGCCACGGCAGCCTGTGCCACCTTTTCCCTGGAAGCCTTCTTGCGTGAACTATCAACGTCACTGCTGGTCTGAAAGGCCTGCGGCTTATGCAAGATGCTCAATGACGCAAGATAGATCATCTGTAGAAGGGCTTGGTGTAGATGGATGATTCTCGAGGCCTCGTCAGTCTGGTCATCAGCTTCTAACCTGGATGGCGTATACTTGGTGCGAGTGTCCTGGTTCTTGAGCCACTCGTCGAGCTCAGCATCGCACTTGTCGAGATCCTGCCGCTGCTTGCTGGATTGCTGGGGCACCACTATGGCTTTCTGCAGGTACTCGGAGCCGGCAGGCTGGTTGCCAAGGAGAGAGTATTGTGTATGGAGGATATTGCCCAGGCAGTGGCAGAGTTTGGTCAGCTCAACGCATGTACTGGTCAGGTCTAATCTAGCCGAAGGCCCTGGCGCAGTAATCCTCGATTCTCCTAGGATACTGGAGACGGCGTCTGAAGGAGCGCGGAGATCGAAATCGTCTGTAGTCAGCAGAGAGACGTTGAAGTCTTGATTTCGAATCCGGGAAGGGCGGCGAATCCCCAAGGCCAGAAGCCGGTCTCGCATAACACAAGACCACCAGATGCGGCGTCTGAGCTGTCTCGTTCTGGCTGACGTCCTGGCTGGGTCTGGCTCGCGATGGAGGCCGAGGACCTGTGCAAGACCCAAAGCGATGCCCATCCAGTACCAAGTGTCCTTGTCATCTTCTGGGCAGTCAAACCAGTAGGTCATGAGAAGTACGGCCTGAAGGAGCGAGAGACGGTCAGGCTCGCAGTCGAGAGCAAAGAGCAACCGTACACGGCCGAAGAAGTCCTTGCGAGCCGCCTTCCGGCTTGGGTAGCCCCGGGCTTGAAGAAACTTCTTGTCGACGAACGTCACGCTAGCAAACATGATGGCTTGGAACAGCAGCATGCTCACTGGATCGCGTCCGTCAGCCATTACTATCGGGTGTAGAAACTCCTCAATTTCTATGGTAGGCATGAAGGGGTACACCATGAATATGTAAGTTCTCAAGAGCTCGTCGCGGAAGGGCTCATCGGGAATGGTCAAGGCGCCTTTGTCAGCGAGATATTGCACATCTCGAGAGCTCAAGCGGGAAGGAAGAGGCCGAATATAGAGCGGAAGTTGCGGCGGGGGGTCGCCAGGCTTGGGCTGGGCGATTGAGGTGCTCTGTGGCTGGTCTGGCCAAGGGGGGCATTGGGGAACAGCGTTGTTCGGCGAGGGATCATTATATTGATCGCCATGGTTCTGGGGGTAGACATTGACGTGGATCTCATCGGCAACTTCTGTTGGGGGCGAGAGTTCTTGCTGAGCTAGATCTGGTTATGTCCTGCCATTGCAAACACTGGGTTGGTGGAGCTAAGCACAACACACCTTCAAAGGACAGTGAGACGAGGTAGTCGCTTGGCTGATTCCCAGACATAGCACTCGCTGGCGATGGCGATGCTTCAGCTGCTCGTAGAGGAGTCGGATGACTCGGGTTTGCCATCTCAGCTGGGGGAGAGTAGGATTCAGAGAGAGCCTGCCGTCTGGAGGCGGCGTCGGCGGGCTTACGGCCGCGATGAGACTCCTTGACGATGCAGTCAAGCTTGTCCAGACGGCAATTGGTGCACGGCTGCCCGCCGCTCAAGACGTCACAGCGCACCTTGCGATTGCGACACGAGAGACAGGCCTTGGAGGCCCGTCGCTTGGAGGCACGGTCGCCGTTATTGCTGTCCGACACCGGGCGCTTCTGGCCAGCTATTTGGCCGGAGCCGGCCCTGTCGTTGGCATCAGGATCAGAGGTTGGCGATACCATTGCGTCCAAACAGAGTCAGGAGGGGTGCGTCAGAGCCTTGGAGGTTGGGAGATGAATGATAGACGTTGAACGTTGGACGCCCGTCAGTAAAGCAAGGGAGCAGTGGCCGAAGGAGAGATAACTCCCCCGAGCCTCTTCTGAGCGACAGGGTTCCCCGCGTATGTTCTTCCCCACGGGGCATTACAGCAGCCCGATGGCGCCCAGACCTTGGAGTGAATGTCTCAACCTGCTCTTCAGAAGTAATACTTTAGGGGCCGTAAGAACTGACTTCGTGCCTTTATATAATATAGATCCAAATTACTATAAGTAAACATATTTTTACATTTATTTTTATGTTTCATTTATAATTTTTATTTACTTTTTCCCCATTTAATACCATAAGCTTTCCCATTAACCCACCGTCATGGTTTATTTCAGTGTCAGGCGGCTTTGCGGGTTCTTAACTCACAAAACAAGGCTCTCACTGGACTAGCAGGCCTGGAACCGGTAGCGCATATCCTTTTGGTTAAGCGTGCGGGGAAGAATAATGATACGCACCGCGCCACACACGGGGAACGTTCTGTCGCGAAGCCGTTGTTGCTTCACCTCGGCGTCTTCCTCTGGCCCTCGGCTAATTTCGCCTGTTGCAAGCATCACCTTGGCTCACTTCTCAGCCGGCACTGGCGTTACGTACACATGCACGCTTAGGAGTGTGAGACAAGGCGTAATGTTGGAGAAACTCCAGAATTGAAACCATCTCTGAAGAACTGGGGAATCTCATCTTTGCACCAGGCCCATTTACCAGGTCTGGCTTCTTTTTTAAAGTCAAAAGTAGTACCTGATATCTGTATTTAAATTCACGCTCAGCGAATCTCGGTTAATAGTCCTTGACCTATCAATACCCTAAACTCCTATCTATTTCACTCAGTTTTCCCACCAAGGGCCGGGCTTTAATAACAACAAAGAACTTCATTTTCACACCTCATAGCGTTATATCCCAATTCTAACATCGTGGTACCCTACGCTCCTTTGCAAGATACCACCCCCATCACTAAGTCAAGTTGGTAACATTTTCTTCATGCATATTCCATGTCCATCAACTATGTCCCTTCAATGGTCACGTATCTAAGAACGTTGTCTGCCATTTCATACATGTTTTGAAATCCTTTGACAACATCATAGAGATCATCCAAGCCTCTATCCTCCGTTTGAAGATCCCCTTCATCCCCCAAGCTGGGCCGCGGTATACGCCAAGTCAAAGGTAGCAGCGAGAACGCGACACTAGAGGTGGATTAGCGACGATTACTGTAGGACAAGTAGAACACCTTACAATGTGTTGGGTAAGTATTTTGCCAGGTTTCTCTCTTTCAGCTCTATGAAACTCTGTGTTATGCTTTGGAGTGATTCTGCAACTTCCTCTGAGGCGTGCCATGCTTCATACACAGTATGGTTGCATGGATTGAGACTATTGATGTCATGAACGATATGGCGATTTACACAGGCTTTCGCAGTACTATTTATGTGGTTAGCTAATCTGCTAGTTTCATAGTAGACTTAGTAGGAAGCTTCTTACTAGTAGTAGATATAAATAGCATTCACGAAAAGTGTCAGCGAACCGTACATATCGGGAAGTCTCGCTGAGATCTGAAGCTTGGCCACAGCTGACTGATGCCACTCATCCAGTCTCGAGAATGAGTCTCGGAGTTCCTGAGAACTGCAACCATTCCTGTTTGACTCAGGTCCAGGCCGTAGGGGGTAGCAGAGCTCAAGAATGCCATTCATTGCCACTACAAGCTCGCACAGCGACGCTACCAGTCGCAGTAGCACCGTCTTTGTTTCTGGGTCGTATACACGGGAGCCATGGATCTCGTCCTCGATATCATCCTCGAGGAGGCCCGGTTGGGAAAAGTCAAAGTCGGTAGGTCTGATCTGGAGCGGGCGACGGTGGCCAAGAGCCATGATCCTGTCCCGAAGGATGCAACACCACCATAACCGCTTGAGAGTTGCTTTGCGTTCAGTTCCAGGACCGTTGGTCTGGTACTGATCGGCACCACCCATCCTTGCGTAGTGAATTGCCGTGCTGAGCCAATAGCTGTTTGTCTCGTCGTCGATTGTGGCGGCGTAGAAGGTCAACATGAGCGCCACTTGAGCGCTGCGAACGCTGTCTCGATGCTCCTCTAGATCGAATAGGGTCTTGGAGTTGCGTGAGCCTAGTGTGTAAGGTGATAGCATTGGGATCATGTGTCTTACCTTGGTAACAGAGTAGAAGACGGAACGGGCATGTCGCGCAGAAGAGAATCCGAGATGCTCGAGTGTCCGCTTGGAAACGAACTTTGTCACGGAAGGTTAGAACTGGTTTGAACTGGTTTGGGGGATAGGCTTACGGGACAGGCCACAAATAACATGGCCTGCAAAACAACAAGTGATAAACCCCCGTTCCATTCCTCTTCACTGGGCTTCGATTGATACATGGTCCAAAAGTCGCACTCATTAATGAGAGGCACTATTGGGTGGACATGTAAAAAGTATTGCTCAATAAACTCGTCCAATTCAGGCTTGGCCGGTAAGTGAAGACAGCCTCTCTGCTCAAGGTACCTTGAGCTATGCTCATCCAAGTCCCACGTCATCTTCCCAGAGACGAAGTGATAGCATGAGAATGGCACAAGGGAGGATTGTCCGTGCTTCTGCCGCCGGCCAGAGTGTGGTCGCTGAAATGAGCTTTGTGTTGTTGTAGCTGGTATTTCTAGTTGTGACAGCGGCGTGTTGAAAAAGGTGGAGGAGAAGGGCGCCTTTGGGGAATCCTCTTCTGCTGGGCCTCCTTCACAGGTGTCCAGTGGCTCATTCTGGATATTAGCTGATGCGTTTTCTGTGCTCTCTTCTGTTGTGCCCGGTGTTGGTGACAGCGCTTCAGGCTCCCCACCATCTGAGCTGGCCAGGAAGGCATCCGCACCCAAGAGTTCGTCCACCTCAAAGGCCATATTAAAACACGCCAGATCTGCATCTGGTGTTTGCTGGTTCTTATCGAGGGCGTCTGTTGGCCTGGCACTGTACCTCACTGGCCCCTCCTTGGCGGCCTGCTGCTGTTCTTTGCGCCTAGTTGCGCGCTTATGCCGCAGCTTTTGCTGAAACAGAGTCGCCCGTTGTAATGGAGTCCTGTTTACATTAGCCTATCCGTAGTTTGCGATGGGATTTAAATCATATGTACCAAGCTCGGCGCTTATATGGAACGGTGCACTCCATTTGGTCAAGAGCACAGTTCGTGCAGGGCGAGCCACGAAAGGCAACGTCACAACGAACCTTTCTCGACCTGCAACACAGACAAGCCCGGGGAGCCCTTTGTCTGGGTTTTGGGTCAGAATTTTGGTGATGGAGAGAGGCCGCTATATCATTGGTCACAGTTTCCGAATTACAGATGCTCGGAGGGGGCGAGACGACTGAAGTCGACCTGGCGTTCGCTTCCATTGTGATGATGCTGAAGTTAGTGGGTTACAGCCCGTGGACAGCTCCTAGCTCCTAGCAGGGGATAGTACGCAGGGGACGTCTGTGAATAAAAAACGATGGACTACGTGGCAGGACGCTCCCCACGATATGTCGCTCCCTGGAGTTTGCCTCGGCACCTGAAGCTTCAGAATCCTTGCTAAGTAGTCGGTGTGTCTATCCACCCTGGTCGCCGAGGTAATTCGGCGCTATTTTCCCGCTCCAGATGAAGATCACCAGGGGTACCCCTCACGAGATCGAACTATTTCACCGATGCTTTGCGACTGTAGCCGAGTGCTCCATGGGCGCCGGGCATCGTGACATGATGTCTCATGCCGACTAGTAAAGAAGTTTAGGATAGTCAACTAGTATGTTACTTCTAGTAATCAGGTTTCGACTAATTGGGATACCTATTGTTCTGATAGCCTCGATCCTGGTTTCGAATGCAGTAGCAGCGGGATCTTATGGGCCAAGTCCCAATGCGGATGCCGTAGTTAGTCTAGGTTGACGTAACTGACTCATCATCGGCATTTAGTGCAGCGGTGTCGAAGTTCAACAGTTGAAATGTCAAGATCAAGCAACTAGGCAGATGTCTTTAAAAGCGCCCTATGCTATGGAGTGTCGACATGGTGTTCTTTGTTATAGCTGCAGCCCGGCCTTTGATGTGACAATTGCGTACGGTAGATAGTAGTTGCCTCGGATACTCGGCTATCTTGATCATATCGCACCCTCTTGTCTCAGCGCGTCCACCTCGGAAGCATTTATACCGAACTCAGTAAGCACCTCCCCGGTGTGCTCCCCCAAGCGAGCCGGCGCCGTCCGAAGCTTGGCCTTGGTCTCGCTAAACTTGACTGGCGGCCCAATAACGTTGATGCGGCCAGACTCCGCCGCATCAGTGTCCATCTGAGCGATCATGCCCCGTGCCTTGGCCTGAGGATGCGCAAAGGTCTGTTCCATGTTGTTGATGGGCGCGAACGGCAGAGAAGCACCGCCAAAGACATCAATCCACTCGGCCGTAGTCTTGGTGCTGAACTTGGCGTTGAAGATGGGGCCTAGCAGATGGCGGTTCTCGACACGCCTAGGGTTGGTCGAGAAACGATCATCCTCAACGAGCGATTCCAATCCCAACAGCTTGCAGAGCTGGGCGAACTGGGCGTCGTTGGTGGCGCCGCAGACGAGATACGCATCCTTGGTCCTGAAAGCGTCGTACGGCGCGATGCTTGGGTGCTGGCAACCCCAACGCTGAGCCTCAATGCCCAGGTTCAACCACGCCATGCCCACGTTGGCCAGGAGGCTGATCTGGGTCTCGAAGAGCGAAGCATCAACTCGCTGGCCGCCTCCTCCGCGCTCACGAGCCTGGAGAGCCGCGAGGATAGCTCCGTGGAGATAGAGGCCTGTTGCCATGTCCACGATGCCGAGGCCGGGCCTCACTGGAGGCCCATCCCGCTCGCCAGTGACGTGGAGGAGTCCAGCCTCTGCTCCCGCGATGGGGTCGTATCCGCCCCTGCTAGAGTAGGGCCCTGTGGTTCCGTATCCTGCAGTTGTCCCAGTTCTTTTCAGTAACTCGACCGGGATGCTTGATGAATGGCGTGTGCTTACCGGAGATGCTTGCGTAGATAAGACCAGGATTGTGCTTCTTCAGCGTGTCGTACCCGAGTCCCAAACGATCTAGGGTTCCCGGTTTGAAATTTTCGACTCTGTTGTCAATAAACGACGCGTGGTTAGCCGAAGTGTTTACTGACGGTATGCGGGCGGACCCGGCTTACAACACATCTGCGTTTTTGGCCAGTTTTATGAGGATCTCTTTCCCCTTTGGATGCTTCATGTTAACAGTGACGGATCGCTTATTGCGATTCACCGCAGAGAAGTAGTTGGACATGGGGCCAGCCGCCGTCTTCCAAGCCGCTGCCTCCCCGATCATCTTCCAATGCCTTGTGTCGTCCTGGAAGAGTTGATCCCAAGTGTTAGTAATGGGTATCTAGCGAATGCCAAACTCGATGTTGTAAACGAATAGACAGTTATCCTACCCCTTTGCCGATGGCTTCGATCTTGATGACGTCTGCTCCATAGTCTGCTAGGATCTGAGTGCAGAAGGGTGCCTGCGAGTGAAGAATCAGTTAGTTGATAAACCCAAATTTCACAAGACTTTAAAACTCACGGCTAGAACGCGGGATAAATCCAGGACTCTTATCCCATCCAGTGGTCCTTTACTAGCCGTTGCGCTTGGGGTTGTTGCAGTCGAGGAAAGACACCTCATGAGCTGTCGAGACTTTGCCATCACAGCACCGAGGGCCGCCATCTGTGGTCGCTCGTGCTGGAGGCTGTGACTCTGCAAAATTCCATATAGGGGGCGATACATCTTGGCAGCTCCCTCTGTCACGGCTGTGCAAAGGCTTCGGCGTGGGCTGGCAGCGATATCGAGGACAGATGCCTTTACACTAATTGCCCATCCTATTTATCATATGTAGAGTGACCATACTCGGACTAGATAAGTACATATCCCCTTTAAGCTGCATAGCTTATCCACAATACCAAAACGAAGACCTCTATGCTAGGTGACCTCGGATAAGTCTCCTTCCCCTCTCTTGATCATATTGGGTCCAGACCCCGGACTTGATTCGTGGCACACTCTGTCCAGCGTACAGCTAGAAAGGGTTGAATACCTCGGGAAAATTGGCCAACAGTGTGTGACCGTCATTATGGCAGCTGGTTGAGACAAGTTTTGGGGGGGATCGACATCTCTTGCCCAGGTGGGAACTCCCTGGCTATCTCACAAACCCATTCAGTCGTATATGTTGGATATTGGAGCCCTTGTTAATGCTCACACAAATACGGTTGCATTTATATACTGCTTAATATGATCTAGTAGCTCTTGGGAAGCCCCAGGACCCGCTGACCAATATAGTTCTTGATCATCTCTCCGCTCACTGGAGCGATTCTCGACAGTATAGACTCCCTCATATAACGCTCTACGTGATACTCCTTCGCGTACCCCATGCCACCATGTGACAATATTGCCCTCTCAGAAGCCCTAAAGGCGGCCTCAGAAGCCAAGTATTTTCCGGCATTCGCATACTCTCCATCGGGATAGCCTTGGTCGTATAGACGTGCCGCCAAGTAGATCATGAGCCGAGCACTCTCCAGATTCATCCAGCACTCAGCTAGAGGGTGCTGAATTCCCTGATACTTGCCAATAGGATTCCCGAACACGACTCGCTCGTTGACGTACTTGCAGGTCCGACGCAAGGCCGCATACCCGAGCCCTAGGGCCTCGGCACCCACCAGGATTCTCTCGGCATTCATCCCGTGCATGATGATTTTGAAGCCATCGCCTTCGTTCCCGATCAAGTCTTCAGCGGGAACCTTCCAGTCCTCAAAGAAGAGCGTATTCGTATCGACTGCAGATCGGCCCATCTTGGGGATATCAGTGATCTGCACAGCGGATCGGTCAAGGTTGGTGTAGAAGAGGGAAAGACCATGGCTAGGCTTCTTAACCTCTTCCAGCGGAGTTGTTCTTGCAAGAACTAAGATTTTCTCTGCCACCTGAGCTGTGGAGATGAATACCTTGGAGCCCTTGAGTACGTAGTGGTCGCCATTCCGTCGTGCTGTGGACTGCAGCCGAAGAGTATCCAACCCAGTGTTTGGTTCCGTCACGCCAAAACAAGCCCGTTCTTTGCCCTGGATAAGAGGCACTAGCCAGCGCTTTTTCTGGTCCTCAGATCCGAATTTGGCGACTGGTTCTAGGCCAAATATGTTCATATGCACTGAGGAAGCCCCGTTCATGCCTGCACCAGACTCGGATATCGTTTGCAGCATGACGGCTGCCTCGGAGATCCCAAGCTCAGACCCTCCATAGGCCTCAGGAAGACAGATTCCCAACCACCCGTTGGAGGCTAGATCCTTGTACAACTCCCAGGGGAACTTTTTCTCTGTGTCTCTCTCTAGCCAGTACTCGTCACTGTACTGAGAACAGATCTTGGAAATAGCTTCGCGGACTGATATCTGTGAGTCGGTCCATTCTGGAAGGTTGGTTGGGAGATATTCGGTGGCACGGGCGTGAATCAGTCGCTTACCGGCCATGGGCTGAGCGGCAAGTACTTGATGCCAGGCGGTGCATCTAGATGCTCTCGGTTGCCATGGGCGAAGCAGTCGTGTGTGGGTGAGCAGATGGCCTCTCATTGTTTCAAAGGTTGGATGAGGTGCTGACAAGTACCAGAAGGATCCCTTGCACTTTGAATGATGAATTGTTGATAATGTCGCAAAGGCTTGGGCAGTAAGGAGCAGAGTGTGTTATGAAACCCCTTTACATGTGGCCGTGACCTCATCATTGCATAGGGCCTGAGCCATCTCCGGTTTTATCGAAGGCCCTAAATCGCCTTGGTTAGTGGTTGATTACCAAGGGCCTGACACTTTGATGGCGATTGAGTGGTCGAGACAGATTGTCTGGGCCGAGGTTATCAAACCCCCGAGGCGACCAGGTATGGCCCAGACAAGGCTTTCTCGACTTCATAATGCCTCGTTCAGACTTAGCTAACCGAACTGGGGGTAGAAACGCACATAGCTGACTTGATCACTACTGTTCAGTACCCGGAGAGATCCATGGGGGGCGATGGAGTGGTATTGGGAAGACCAATCAAGATTCCTCGCACCCCAGAGCCGGCCTTCTTTCTCTCCGACTGCAGCACTATCAACAAGCTCACAGTGGTACTTAATTAAAGCTGCTTTGGGTGTTATAGCATCGCCAAACAAACATGGAGTCCGTTTTCAACGCCTGTGCCCCCTTTGCCGTGGGTTGTTGCTCCGGTATGGTTGCAACAGTCTGCATCCAACCCATCGATACAGTTAAAGTCCGGATGCAGCTCACGGATCATAGCAACGGCAGGGCCTCGCCCTGGAACGTCGCGAGGAGCGTTGTCGCAAGAGATGGGTTGCTGAATCTCTACCAAGGCCTGTCCGCTGGGCTCCTCCGCCAGCTCGTCTACGGCACCCTCCGGCTAGGCCTATTCACCACATTTGAGAAACATCTTGAGCGCAGAGCCCGTGAGCAGAGTAGAACTTTGGGCTTCGGTGAGAGAGCTGCCGCCGGGCTCAGCGCAGGCGCACTGGCTGCCTTGGCGGGAACGCCCACCGAGGTTGCTCTAATCCGAATGCAAGCCGACAGCATGAGGCCAGTCGCTCAGCGGGGGAACTACTCGTCTGCCTTCAATGCCATATGGCGTATCGCAAGAGAGGGAGGGCCGCTGAGTCTTTGGAAAGGCGGAGCACCAACAATAATCCGAGCCATGTCCACCAACTTCGGGCAGCTGGCCTTCTTCTCCGAATCCAAACATCAGATCAACAAGCATTTCTCCATGTCCAGGCAAGAATGTACAGCCCTGGCCGCAACCATTGCTGGGTTCGCGGGTGCATTCATCAGCTTGCCCTTCGACTTCGTCAAGACTCGTCTGCAGAACCAGTCAATGGCTGCACCCTCCAACAGCCTCCCTGCCTATTCAGGCACCATGGATTGCTTCATCAAGGTGATACGCAAGGACGGTGTCATGCGCTTCTACCGAGACTTTTGGCCATACTTCTTTAGAATCGCCCCTCATTCGTAAGTCATGTTTCCTGGCCATGGAGATGTGTCGTTGGCATGCGGCTAAACAAGCATCGAAATCACAGGACGATTGCTTTGTGTCTCGCAGACTATTTGAACGATATAGTTCTTGGGTCGGCATAGCATAGAGAAAAGCGTTAGATCTATCATCTGAACAGTTCACGGTTGTCCTTCCTTGGTAGCGGGGGGAGCTATACGATGAGACGCCTTGTTGAAGACCAGGGAAATTGTTGGCAGCTGTGATCTGGCCGCCTTCGAAATTCTATTCTAATGAATTTGACCTCACCTCCTGCATTTCCATAGCCGTGGGCACCGGTGTTGAGAATATCGCAGCATGACGATCTCTGGTAGTCATCAAAACACCTCGGATACCCGCATTCAAGTTCTACCAAGTGGCTTGTAGAGCTGATGTGTACAGGGCATGTA
Organism: Fusarium piperis; assembly: GCA_027886205.1. Taxonomy (NCBI): domain Eukaryota; kingdom Fungi; phylum Ascomycota; class Sordariomycetes; order Hypocreales; family Nectriaceae; genus Fusarium; species Fusarium piperis. The sequence goes on from RZGM01000083.1 coordinate 66,212, forward strand.
GATGGTTGTCCAGTTTGAGTTAGAGAAGTCTCAAAACAGGGAAAGAATGAATACATTAGCTACGTATGATACGGTCGATCATCGAACACAATACATCGCAGGAACAAACTTGAACAAGTTTAAGGCATATCTCGCTGGTTTCTCTAAGAGGATCAGAGTTCCAACCCCTTGTCGAGCTTATCTCTAATCTCAATCTAGATATCGAAAGCGTCGAGAGCATTGTTGACTTGAATGCGTCATCGAAGTTAACAAGCCGAGGACAAGTCACGCATGGGGCAATTTTTGCGTGGGGAGATGGCAACTTGTAAGACTTCATGTTTGCGATCCGGTCTTATTTTGCCAGTCTCATCCTTCACTCTGCCTTGTGCTCAAAGGCCTTGTAACAGCTGTACGGGGCATAACAGGATCACAAGAAATCAATAAATCAATCCACTTTGAAAGCAATCATTAGGTAGGATGTGGCCAAGGCCAGTGGTGTCGGGCTGTTCTCTGTAGGGTAACTACTTGATCGCCGAGGCCTGCATGAATTGCCCTCGGTTACCTTGAGCAAAGAGACTGAAACCCAATATCTATCGATCTGTCCGGCTATGCTGCTTCAAGTCCTTTCTGTTGTGATCACTAATATACCTAGAATCTTGCCGCCATGCACATTTGTTACCCAATGCCATCGTTGTCTCTCCAGCTTGCATCCAGGGCTACCGTCCGAGGCGGCCAGCGTCTCGGAGCTACAGACGCCTTCCGAAGGCATCAATCAACGCAAAGCAACGACCGCCAAGTCCGTATCCTAGAAGTGGGACCCAGAGATGGCTTGCAGAACATCAAGCAGCTTGTACCCAAAGAGATCAAAGTCGAGCTTATCAAACGCCTCGTTGATGCTGGCCTGCAAGATATTGAGGCAACCTCGTTTGTCTCGCCAAAATGGGTGCCACAGCTAGCAGACGGCCACCATGTGCTGAGTGAGGTCCTCCGCTTTTCTCAAAATAAAGATGTCGGCTATCCTCTCGGGTTTCCCGTCCTTGCCCCGAATCTCAAAGGCTTGAAGAACGCAAAAGCAGCTGGGGCAACTGAAGTGGTGGTCTTCGCCTCAGCTACCCAGGCATTTAGCAAGGCTAATCAGAATTGCACCGTCGACGAGGCGCTGAGCCAAGCCAGGGCTACCACAACCGAAGCCCTATCATATGGCATGAAAGTCCGAGGGTGAGTCGCCGGAAAGCTTCGCAGACAGGTGCTCGCTTACTGAGGCTCCATCATCAGTGTGGTGTCTTGCATCTTTAGTGATCCATTCTCTGGGCCAACAGAACCCCAACAAGTGTTATATGTGGTCCAGAAACTCCTCGAGATGGGCTGCTACGAGGTCGGCCTGGGAGACACACTTGGCGTGGGAACCTCCAGAGATACTCAACAACTGCTTGAGTTGTTACTCCGGGACGTCACACCAGACAAGCTGGCGGGTCACTTTCACGACACGTACGGCCAGGGAATCTCCAACATCTTCAAGGCCTATGATATGGGTATAAGGACTTTCGACAGCAGCGTCGCCGGCCTGGGTGGCTGCCCGTATGCTCCTGGAGCGAGAGGTAACGTGGCCACTGAAGACGTTGTGTACAGTCTTGAAAGGGCTGGCGTACGCACTGGGGTCGATCTGAACAAGCTGGTCGAAGTTGGGCAGTGGATCTCACAGCAACTAGGCATCCCCTATGGTAGCAGAGCCGGCGCGGCGCTGGCTTCGAAGAAAAAGGGGGCAGGCCGACAGGAAGATTCAACCAGCTCGAACTCCTTGTCGCCATCGACAAGAACGTGGACCGAAGTACAGAACACGGGCGAATATAAAGTCTCTCGCGCAGGCACGGCCTTGAAAATTACACTGACGCGGCCCAAGAATGGAAACTCCATGACGGATGTCATGCTAGACGGCCTCACTCACCTATTCAGGAATCTGCACAAGGATTCATCCGTCTATCATGTGGTTCTTGAAGCCGAAGGGAAGTACTTCTGCACCGGCATGGACCTGAGCGGCGGCACCAACACCTCTGACATGTCTACCGAGTCAAACTATTACACCAGGGTTGCCGGCCTGTTCGATGCCATCGACAATACTCCGCAGACAACCATCGCCCTGGTGGATGGACCCTGCTTTGGCGGAGGCGTAGGGCTTACTTTTGCCTGCGACATCCGCATTGTCTCCCCCAAAGCCAGGTGGACACTCAGCGAGGTCAAGATCGGAGTCAGCCCGGCCATCATCTCCAAGTTCCTCGTACGCGAATGGGGCGCTTCCACGGCACGTGAGGGCATGTTGTCGGGGAGGGAGATTGCCCCGGATGAGCTTCTACGAATTGGAGCTGTTCATAGCGTTACCCAGGATGGACAGTCCTTGAGCGAAAAGCTGGACCGCTACCTCGATCAGCTGGACAAGTGCGCACCGCGATCAGCTGCGGTGAACAAGGAGCTCACAAGGATTGGATGGCACGGCCCTGAAAGCAAGGCCCAGGCAGCCTTGATAGAACAGACATTTCACAGCATGATGGAACCCGGCTCAGAGGGTGAGCATGGCATTCAACAGTTTCAGAACAAGTTCCGGAACGTCGGATGGAAAGGTTTCTGGAACGGCCGGAACCCTTATGAGGGTGTTGGTAGCAGCACGGCTCGATACAAGAAATAAGGAAAGCAAGTAGATTCTTTACGGTATGGTTATGGGCATTGTTGCATCATCAAGTATAAGACAGACTTGATAACTCTCACAATAAGCATCTTGGAGTTTATTAATTATGACTTATTTGACTCTCCATCACTGTGACCTTTTGGTAGTTTGACAATTCCAACTCAACGATGCTGGTATCTATCAAGGTGTACATACAGCTGTGTCATCCATGAATAGTGTACTGAGGTGTACTCATTGTGTGCAAAATTGTTGTGCGGCCAATTGAAGTTTGGCAAACCACCGAGATGTTGCATTCCAGCTGCCTAAACCATCTTTCCTCCTCGTATTCCTCCTCAGTCACAAAACCGGTTTGAAGGTGGATTGTCGTACGGGGGTTAGAGCAGGCAGCTTTATACCCGCTGGGAGGTTATCTAACTTTTCATGATGCAGCTAGGTGTGAGTCTTCTGTTGATATCAATGACACGTCCAAGATATGCAAGGGAAAGGCTAAAAAATAAGCCACGGTGTTAGCATCGGGATAATGATGCTATGAAGTGTTAATATTATATTCTTTGTTATAGCTAAAACCCGGCCCTTGATGAGATAACCGCGTACGACAGATAGTGACTGGAGATGAACTCTTGGCATGTCTTCTGCCATTTTCTGTGTGAGCCCACGCCTTTTACAGCCACTAAACGATGGCTATTATCGGCAGATGCACGCACATCAAGAACAATTGAGTTATTGGAAACGACGGCGGGTTGGTAAATTAATAACTGCCCATGCTCCCAATTTGCCGTGTTTGCTTCTGGCACGCTATGTGTTGCGGCCATCACTTTGATTGCCGAGGCCCGGTGTAGATATGCCCAGATGGCCTCCCAGGGCGACTTCGAGCCACCAGCCACTGAAGACGAGTACTCGGCGTCACCCCAACTCTTTAGACTTGTCTGCTGGCACTCGAGCCAAAAGTAGTACGGAGGTCCACAAACCCAGCTGCCAATACGTCCATGCACCCCCTGCCATGTTGTTTGCAGCCAGCAAAGCACGGCCACGACTTGGAAGGCATCCCAGTACTATCATCAACCAGGTCATGATTGGGCGTCGGCTATTCGCGACAACCCAGCAACGAATGCATCACCAGATGATGAAGGCCGTGGTCCTAGGAGATGGTACAGCACGACTCGACCACCTTAGGTCGGTTCCAGCTTTGCAGGACGACCGTGTTCTTGTAAGGCCGATGGCCGTTGCCCTAAACCCGACCGACTGGAGGCATGTTCAATACGGAAGGGCCAAAGACGGATGCATCCTGGGCTGCGATTACGCCGGTATCGTCGAGTCAGTCGGAAGCGCCGTCAGTGACATATGGAAGCCGGGCGATCGCATCTTCGGCTGCGCTCACGGAGCAAACCTCGTGAACCCGGACGACGGCGTCTTTGCCGAGTTTGCAGCTGTGATCGGCGATTTGCAGATGCGGGTGCCCGACTTCATGAGCTTTGAAGAGGCGGCAACTGTTGGATTGGGCGCCATCACAGTCGGGCAAGGACTATACCAAAAGGCATTGCAGCTTGATCTTCCCGTCACTGGATCTGACGTTGTGAACAAGGACATTCCAGTACTCATCTACGGCGGTAGTAGTGCAACCGGAGCACTGGGAATCCAATATGCGAAACAGTGAGCAGGCCCTCCCTGTGAAGCTACCTGTTCAAAGCTCAGAATTAACCGACATGATTAGATCTGGCTACACGGTCATCACGACCTGTTCACCAGCAAACTTCGACTATGTCAAGAGTCTAGGTGCAGACATGGTAGTTGACTACAGTGACGAAGCCGCGGGATCCAAGATTCGTGACTGCACAAATAACCTCCTCGAGTATGCCTGGGACACAATCAGTATCGAACAGTCAGCACAGATCTGTGCCCAAGCTCTCACCACATCGACCGCTCTAAAGCCCGTCTACGGCACGCTCCTCCCAGTCAGCAGCCCCAGGTCCGATGTCCGGACAGTTTCCACCGTCATGTACACAGTCTTCGGCAAAGCCTTCAAATTCGGGCCGCAGGACATGGCTGCAAGTAAAGAGGATCATGAGTTTGGAAAACTATTCTTTCGCATCACTGAGCAGATGCTGTCGCATGTATGTCAGCCTGGCTGGCGTCTGACTTTTTGACATGCGCATGCTAACGAGACTAAACAGCGAGTTCTGAGGCCACACAAGTATCATGTAAGAGAGGGCGGGTTGAAAGGGGTGATTGAGGGCATGCGTCATCTACAAGAGGGAAAGGCGCGGGCCATGAAACTTGTGTATAGGGTTGCCGATACGCCCTGATAGTCATAGGTATTATGCTTTTGCAAGATACTCTGAGGTTATGTTCCGCGCATATAGAGCACAAAGACCGTGTCTGCAAGAAAAGTGCTCCTTGGATGGAATGCACCAGTTTCGCGCTCTTCTCATGAGCATGAGACTCCATAGAGCCGAGTCTTGTGTGTACTGTATCGACATGTTCGTGTGGCAATCAGGGAGTAGTTATCTGCGGTCCGATAAGTCCAGGTTGCCTCGGGCTCCATCATAGCCTACCTCGCCTAGGGTCCGGCCAACAGCTACAGGATATGCAATACCACCGGACGAACTAAGCCATAATAGAACAACCCGGGCGTGATTAACTTGTTTTTAGGAACCATCACCATAAACGAACCCCGGACAGTGGTCCTCGCATGGTTTAAATCGATCATGAGTCGAGGTGCAAGCCGAGCCCGCCTGTATCTGTCGTACGCGGTTATCCTATCAAGGGCCGGGTTCCAGCTATAACAAAGAACATAATATCAACACTTCATAGCATTATTATCCCAATGGCAACACTATGGGTTGAAGGATCTCACTGCATAAAGTGGTCGCCAAGATGGAGGCAGCGTGAATGGATAGAATCAAGTCTACCACGCTCAGAGAAATAACGATAACGAGACAAACTATAAGAGCCTCCCCATTTGGTCTCACTTTATCTTATGGTATCGTTTTTAAACAAAACACTCAAACTTTCAAACAATTATCGTATAACCATCTCTTATAAACCATCAAAGCCCAATGCCCCAAGTACCGTAGAAAAGCCACCACCTGGTAACATCCGAGCACAGTCTTTGTGTCGCCAATCGTGACCGTCTCAATAAGCTGCACAGTCTCGCCGTCCCTTAGGAAAAGCAGCGTCCACACGCCTCCATTGACTTGTACAAGTGGCAGCGTCGTGTCGACCGTGATGTGCTTTGAGGATGTGACGGTGAGAAGCCGAAGGCGCTTGAGGTGCGAGGTGGCCCACACAGACAGCTGTGCCTTGCCCTCCTCAGCCGAGCCGGCCTGCACCTTTGTCTCGATACTGACGGCGATGGGCTGGTAGCGCAGGGGTGCGGTAGAGGAGTGGTTGATAGACTGGGGGTCGTTGGCTGCCGCGAGACGATCGTAGACGTCCCGGACGGTTGCCCCGCTGAGCGTTATGCAGAAATCGACGAGCTTGGCCTGTAGATCTACGCCGGAGCGGTGTTTGCCAAGGTACGGTTTATTAATGGTGGCCCGAGTCACATCCCAATGCGAAAGGTTTTCGAATGGCTTCAAGGCCACGTCGAGTAGCCGCTCGTGGATACGGGCGTTCCAACAGGGCTCGGGGAGATTGAGTTCCATAGCTTCTTGGGTTCGGTCACACACCAGCCTGATTTCGCGCAGTTCGTCGAAAGCATTCCATGGATTAGCGCCATGCTCCTTTGCCCATGATTCGGCGTCATAAAAAGTATAGTCGTCGAGCGCCTTCTCCAACGGGCCACGGTCGGCCATAATGGCATGGTGGACTTGGCGCGGCACAATATTGCGCAGTTCTGATGCCTCCTTGGACCTTTCAAAGAGTGGCAGAACATCCGGTGTGAGTTGGTCCAGCCTCTTCAAGACGATATGCTTGATGTGCTTTTCAGCGAGTGCAAGGTCGGCCATGTCTCTAACAGGGCTGCGCCGACTTGACTTTTTACTCGGGGTTGCCGGAGGCATGGTTACAGCCGGCGCTGATTGCGTCGTCCAGGTATTGCCATCGCCATCGCCCGTTCCAACTGAATATTCTGATCGAGTGTCGGATGTTGGACGTAAGGGTAAGGAAGCTTTCGGCGCTGAGGTGGGTGAGGATTGGTCCACACGACGTCTCTTTGTTGGGGATTCTGGCCGCGGTATATCTCTCGGATCAACAGGAAAAGGGAGTTCTTCGCTGAAAGGCGGCGACATGATGCTGGTGGCTTTATGGGGTCGCTTGCGCTTAGTCGATGTCGTTAGTTCTGGCAAGGATAACAATGAAGATGGGGGCTCGAGGAAAGGGGGAAATTGGGAGGCTTCAGCGATCCAGGCCTCTATTTGACCGTAGTCCATATTTAGGAGATAAGAGCACGAGATTACGAGGCTGTCAGGGCTGTCGATTCCATTATTCGTAACCTTGATGATGAGGTGGGTGAGTTGGAGGGCGTCCTTGGATTTGCGACGTTGCGTAGGGCAACGGAGCCAGCGTAGCCGCCCCGCACCAGCGGCAAAAGTTTCCTTCGTCCTGGCGACCGCCCGTAGATTCACGTGACTTCGCGTCACAACATGTTTACTTCTACTTATTCACGTCACGTCGCCACTTAACTGCCTTCCATTCTTTGCGCCTTACCCTCACGCTTCCCCTTCTTACTCTTGGCATTTTCACCCTTCCCATATTCTATCTGTCGTACGCGGTTATCCGACTCTTGACGCATACTTAGGCTAGTCTTTTCTAATACTCACAACATCATCGTCTTTTCCTCGTCTCATTGCAGGCTATCCCACGGCGCCGCCATGAACGACTCACAGCCCCACGTGCATGTGCCGAACTTTGATCTCATGACCCAACATCTGCAGGGCTTCACCGACGAATTCAAGCACTGCCGCAACCTCTCCGCTGTGGAGTCCACCACCGCGCTTTTGGCTGCCATTAATGGACTGAAGACTCAGATGGAGCAACTCTCAGCTCAGTTTACTGTCCAGATCGGTGACCTCAAGCAGGAGGTGGGCGATATCAAGCGGGACTTGGGCAGTCTAAACCGCCGAATGACGAACTCGTGAGTACTATCTGTCATGAAGTCCAGATCCGAACTACATTTCCTCCACAGTGACCGTAACAACGTCATTCGATTAGAAAATAGCGGCGAGAAGAACACCAATGACGTTATCAGACCGCTCGTAAACGTTGAAACAGGAGAGGAAATCGCTGGATTCCCCGCCAGTATCAGCGACCTTGAGAGACTGCGCCGTGAGTTGTTTTGGATATAACCACCTTTCCCTCATTGATAATACTAACTACATCATTAGCGACTATTGTCGTCCGAATTCTCCGGGAGTTAGGGCTGCCAGGTGACGGGAACGCGAGGGTGAACAAGATGAGATTGATGCGGGCTATTGGCCTCACGTCACTGCCACTCGGGCAAGCATGAGCGACCCGGTATTCGGCATGACGCGGTTCTCGCCTTGTTGGTTTATTACAAGCCACGGTTTTTGCATTAGGATAATGATGCTGTGACGTGTTGATATTGTGTTCTTTGTTATAGCTGGAACCCGGCCCTTGATGAGATAGCTGCGTACAATAGATAGACAAATAGATAGTGAGAAGGTCTAGCCCCAAGCAGGGAAGGAAATTTGAGAGTCGATCAAGTCGTGTATCATGACAGGGTGATGAAATTCCTGCAAGGCCCTGCTAAAATAAAGGAGGAAATAAACTACTTGCTACTATTCCCGGCTAATTGTTCTGCCGTTCTTCCGGAGATAGAAACCACAAAGCTTTACAAATAGAAGTGCTCTCTTAATTATTAATTTTAATATTATGAGGCCAATTTCCTTCTGCAGTTATTTCAGCTTGTTCGGAACTTCGCATGTCTTACTTACAACTTGCTTAAAGCTCTGCCTATAGTACTATCTACTATAAAGTCCTTTCCAAAGCGGTCTCGTAATATCTGCATTATCCTTAATCTGTTATTTAAATTCGTGCACCGACTGATCATGACACGGCCATGAGAATATGTAGGAACGCAACCAGCGAGTAGATATTGAAATATCTCACGCGGCTCAGCTTAATCGCTTCAACAAAACAGCCAAGGTAGTCTCGCACAGCACCTAGAATGGGAGACTTGAAGAGTCTAGATATCCTTATCAGGCTTCTTCGTCGCGTCGAGTGGAACACTGAGATTGAACCACGAATATTGTCTTAATGTCTTAACTAATTACTAGGGCAATCCAGCCATTATATATGATGTCGTAGGACTAGCCAGGTGGTAGTAATTTCAGCCTAGCAGTTACTGAATTCTCTATCCCAAACCAAAATCGCACCTGTATCCCAAGTCGCCTTTTGACTCACTCCAAGGTTCTAGGTACCCATAAAGATATTAACTCATCAACAAATCTTGTGTTTAAAATAAACACCTGGCCCTCAACTAAAGTTTAAAAACAACTCAAATCAGCCCACATTCATTTTGACTCCAGCCTATACGTATAAATACAGGCCTTCCCCCCCAAACAGTTTCGTATTATCATATCCTTCACTCCACCATGTCCCAAGCCAATATCCATACGACCATCATGGCACCACTATGTAGGCTCCCAGCCGAACTAGTGCTGCAAATCATGAGATCGCTGTCGCCATTTGACATTAGAAATGTCATCGCGGCATCCCCTAGTTTTTTTCGGTGTTTTCTCTACGCACGCCGCTGCATACTTCAACCCATTATAACTCAACTTAAGACGGAAATGTTTCAGAATGAACATTTGCTCTCACGCGCTTTAATTGCTAGCCGCCTTCGTCTACTACCGCAGACCGACCCGTTCCCCGGTCCACTGGTAAGGTCCAAGATTGAAACAATCATACAATCTCAGCCTCTTTCTCCCACCAGGTGGGAGAGTAGCTTGCCAATCCTCTGCGACCTCTATCAGCAGAAGCAAGAAGTCAACCAGCTGATCAGAGAGTACACGACAGAAGCATGGGATAAGTTATCATATGACTTGAAAAGGGGAACCGGGGTAAGGTTCCCACTCATCGGATATTCCTTCTTTGCGCCTGTGAAGCTCTCCCCTACGGAGGTATATCGTCTCGAGAAGGGTTTTATGCAGTTCGAGATCCATCGGCACTCTCTACACTACAGTCACGCTAGACTGCTGCGCACCAAATCAAGTTCAGAAATGATCCTCCGGAATTGGGACTTTTGCCCAATATCAGAAACGGACAAGCTAAGAGACTGGAAACTGAGAGCTTTCCAGTCAATTCTCCGCTTCGTCCTTGATGGATATCGCCGTCTCATTCATGAGGTTGAAGACCAGCTCTGTCACGCACCCCCAGAACTTACTCAGTCAGAACTTGGCCACGTGTGGCGGTTCCACCACAGAACAGTCCATGAAGAGCTGGTGTATGCTGTACACCTCTCCTCACGTGGTTATGGACTGCTACAGAATCTTCAGAAAGCCTACAAGATTCAGCTCCGACAGTTTATATTGGTGAGCTTCTCGGCTATGTGCTTGCACGAAGCAAGTACAGGTTTACACACCTCTATACCGGGAGATAGAGAGAGACTTTATCGATCCCTTGAACTCCTCAGTGGGGAAAAAGGTTCTCGTCATGAACCTTGGACACGAGCCAGGTATTTCTGGGATAAAGAACGGGTTGATGCGCTCATGGACGTACTGCCTTGATATTATTAGCTCTCGAGTACGTGACTCCTTAACGCGACTTGATAAATGTAACGCTGACCAACATCTACAGACGATATTACTTGGCCTCGAGTTTGGCAACACGGGATCAATCGTCGACGTGTTCCAGGCCCTTACTGGCCTACATTGGCTACGTCGTTGTCACCGGATGTTCCCTGGAAATGGTGCAAGAAGTATCTGCCAGATCTGTCTCGGAATTTATATAAGTAATAATGCAAGGAATCTGCCATCCAAGGTCCACGAGTAACATAGGAATTCACAGATCGGATGCTGAAGTGAGGTGTGGAGGCTTGCAAGATCAATCAGTGTGATGACGGAAAATGTGCTGTGGAGGATTAGTTAGGTGGCAGTGAAGGAAGGTTGATGATATCCAATGGCGAGGATCGAACCTGTAACGCTTAGGTGTGTTATTGCGGAAAGGAAGGGTTCACGCTAGATATGGAATCTCGGTTCTTACAGCACATTCCTAGCTACCTGTGTGGGGGACACCCTAATCTAAGGTTATCATCGCGACTAACCCCTCACCCCCGCTTTATTCTATCCACGCCAGATCCGTTATCTCACTATCAACTTCCAGTCACCTTGGCGTTCGCCTTGCTTATCTCTTCTACCCAAGCAACCCCGCCTGCTCCTCTATCTGGGTTTGCCTTGATATCTTACCAAGATCTTAACAGCTACTTGCCAATATTCGCGCTAAACCATTGTCAAGAAATATACGTGCCATATCAACATGGAGGCATATCATCTTTGGATCGGCGGCCAGACGGTGGCTGGAACTGGCCAAGAGTGAGTGACGGAGACCACCCTTTCCATACCTACCTTCGCGCATACCTTATTCTGACACACCTGGACAGACTGACTGTCAAGAGCCCAGCCACTGGAAAGCTAGTTGCGAAGTGAGTCGAGACTCTCGTTTCACGGCGGCATGACTTTTTGCTGATCCTTCAGATGTCATACGGCGTCAGAGCAAGACATCGATATCGCAGTCCAGACGGCGCAGAGCACGTTTGAGTCTGGAGTCTGGTCAAAATGCCCACGCCAGACGCGAGCAGAGGTACTAGAAAAGGCCGCCACCTTGCTCACCGACAAGCTAGAGGAACTCATCTTGCTCGAGGTTGCGCAGACCGGAAGAGCCATTCGAGAGATGCGGGCTCAAGTGCCCTCTCTCGTCCGCTGGTTTCGGTACTACGCAGCCCTGCTCCGCACCGAAGAAAGGGCTGTGCTTCCCACTTCTGGCAAACTTCACAACTGGGTTGACCGCGTGCCCCTCGGCGTTGTGGCGCAGATCACTTCCTTCAACCACCCTCTTCTGATTGCGGTCAAGAAACTCGCCCCTGCGCTGGCAGCGGGAAACAGCATTCTCCTCAAGCCGAGCGAGCTAACACCGCTTACAAGCCTGAGGCTAGGGCCAATCTTGAAAGCGGCAGGCTTGCCCGACGGTGTGTTCAATGTCGTCCCTGGATTTGGGGCTGTCACTGGAAGAGCGCTCACCACCCACCGTCTGATCAGAAAGGTTGATGTGACCGGCGGCACCGCAGCAGGGCGCCTCATTGGGGCCGCGGCTGGGCAGAGCTTGGCCCACCTGACTGCAGAGCTCGGGGGTAAGGCGCCAGTCGTGGTCCTCAAGGATGCCGATATCGACGCGGCTGTGAACGGTGTCGCCTTTGGGGCTTTCATCGCAAGTGGGCAGACATGCGTTGCAGCAACGCGCATACTCATTGACAAGACCATCTCATCAGCCTTTCTATCCAAGCTGATCAGAAAAGCAAAAATGATCTGCGATAACATGGGACTTCCCACCAACCCAGCCTCGTCCATGGGTCCTCTCATTTCTGAACGGCAACTGGACAACCTGCAAAGCCTCGTCGACGATGCAGCAGCTGATGGTAAAGCCAAAGTCCTCTTCGGAGGAGCACGATTGAGGGGATTGTCCAAGCTCGACGGTGCCGACTTTGACTGCGGATTCTTCTTCCCGCCAACTATCCTATCTTCCACTCTCGACAACAGTATCACACATAGCAGGATCTGGCGCGAAGAAGCTTTCGGGCCCGCGATAGTGGTTGCCGAGTTCGAAACAGTGGCCGATGCCATTGGGCTGGCCAATGATACCGAGTTCGGTTTGGGCGCTGCAGTTTGGACGAGGGACATCAGCCAAGCCTTCGAGGTTTCACAGAGCATTAAGGCCGGCATTGTTTGGGTAAATACGCACCATCGCAATGATCCCAGTAGCCCTTGGGGAGGGGCCACCAACGCCAGCGGCGTGGGTAGCGAGAATGGGATGAGCGCGTACCACGCCTACACTACCATGAAGAGTACCATCATCAACTACGCGCCCACCGAGGAAGCACGGGAGCTGGAGGACTGGTTCGGGGGGGAAGATAAGCAGGTTCGATACGGATGATGGATTGGCTCAAGTAGTCTGGCCGCCATAGCCTCCGTTTAATTGCCTCTTCTCTTTGTTGGTGAAAATAAGTCTTTTATATTAAAATCAAGTTATAAAAGAAGTAAATTTTTTCCAAGACTCATGACTATGGCAGTCTACAAGCATTGATCCTAACTTGAAAACAACTCTTAATATCAAGCCCTGATTTATTATTTACCCTATAGGCTTTAATAGACAACTAAAATATCCTTTACTATATCTTGCTTTGACGTTTCTCCCTATCTCTTAAGACCCGTCTAAGAATCTTTCCACTTGGACTCTTTGGAATAGAGTCCAGAAACTCAACACCACCTTTCAGTTGTTTATACGGGGCTTTATGAGCCGCCACATAGTTGATAATATCCTGCACAAGCTCCTCTTCATCAATTTCCTCCGCAGCAGGGCTTCGCACAATATAGGCCTTGGGCACTTCTCCATAGCGCCCGTCGGGTACTTGTATTACTGCGCAGTCTGAGACGGCAGAATGCGAGAGGATATGCGCCTCAAGCTCCGCAGGGGCAACTTGATGACCCTGTAGCTTGTCAGTACGTATTGCTAAGACATGTTGATCTGGCTGACCTTGACTTTGATGAGTTCCTTGATTCGATCGACGATGACGAGTTGCTCGTTACCAGACGGGGCTAGAGTAAAGAGAGCCTCGTCTCCTGTCCGTATCCAACGACCATCGGCATCAAAAACAAACGTCTCAGCTGTTGATTTCTCGTTGCTAAGATAGCCCAACACAACAGAAGGCGCCTGGACTAGAAGCTCTCCCGAGCAATCATAGCTAGTGATCTCGTTGCCCGCCGTGTCTATGATTTTGGCTTTGGTTCCTGGAAGCAAGGACCCGGATGCCTTCATAAAGATGTCGTGCTCGCTCGGAGACGAAACAACCGTTGCTGTTTCCGTCATGCCTTAGTTCTCAAGTTAGTCATCTTCAACGAGAGGCTGCCGGCAAACTGACCATATGCTTGACCAACTGCCCATCTAGGATAGATGTCTTTTAGCTCTTGCATAGTTTCCTCGGCCAAAGGTGCTGCTCCACTATAAATAAACTTGACACTGCTCAAGTCGTACTTTGCGCAGGTATCCTTCAACTGCAGCATCCTGATGATGATGGGTGGGACCTGACTTCTTAGCAGACTGGATCGCTTGATGGAACCGTAGCTTACCAGTAGAAGCTGACGAATCTTGAATCGCTGAATTGATTCGAGAAAAGCCTTGAGCTCAAACTTGGGGAGAACAATGACCTGATCGCCCCTCCAAGTACTAGTATGACATGCAATTACCAAACCGTAGATATGGCTAAAGGGCAGAAAGCCTGATACTGCTTGCGTTTCGACACCTTTCCTGGCTCGGCCAACTGAGTCGTAGGTGACATGTTGCAACACGTTCGCAATGACGTTGGCGTGAGAGATCATGACCGCTTTCTGCTCGTACCATGAGCCTTGGAACCTGCTCAATCGGGCAGAACACTTACTGGTAACCCTGAGGTGCCGCTCGAATAGCAAAGAAAGGCGGGCTGTCGAGCCCCTTGTCCTGGGACCCATTTGAGAGGATCAAGTTCCGGAAGGTTAGAACCTTGCTTGACGAGGCTTTCGATCGTTCTGTTAGTTAGTTGTGGAGATGTTTCCATGCCTGGAATATCGAACAAGAAGATGTTCTCATCGGGTATGCATGCACTCCGGGCAGCTGTAAGAGCAACCTCTGCCAAAGGGGCGCAGGTGACCAGGGCCCTGGCTCCTGATGATTTCAATTGATGTGCCAATTCAGCAGCCGAGCTTGCAGCGTTGACTGGAGTAACAATTCCAGATAACCTATGAACGCCATATATCGCCGTTATGAAATCGACCTTGGTGAGTCAGCGGAGAGCTCCTCCTATCACATTGTCATATTGTCACGAACCGTATTGAGCGAGAAAATGGCCAGCACCTTATCCCATGCTGTGCCTTGATTTACTTCCCAGCCAAGTCTCTTAGCTAGCGACCTAGCTACATACTCAGAACGTTGAAAGAGTTCAGTGGCCGGGTATGTGCGACCAGTGATACCACAGGTGAAAGGGTGCCTGCTCTCAGAAAGTGGACGGCGGCCATATGCTTCGTTGCTCATGAACTCTGCAATGGGGATCGAATCTGGAGGAGCTAGAAGTGTGTCAGCAGAAACCTCACATCATAGACTGACCCGGGGACTCTACCAATCGGGAGTTCTGGGACCCAGCTGGGAGGATGAAACACCATGATGTTGACAATGGCGCTGGCCTACGTCGTCTAGAAGGGGGGACTGACAGGACTTGAGGTAGGTAGCATGAACACCAACGAAGTAAAAGATATGGCCACAGAAAATCATTGTTGATAAAGCATCATGACTCTTGCTGTCATGAAAGTGGAAGCGCTAGGCCGGTTGAGGATAGCCGAGAATGAAGCCGGCTGGGAGCAACCCCGCCGGCATCCCGGAAGTAAGCGCCAGAGAGCTCACCTCTAGGGTGGATTAATATCTGAGTCATTCGCTGTAGGGAGAGGAAGGCAAACCAGCTCTCGAGTGATAACCTGTTGAACAGTAATACGTAACATATGCAGCAAGCCATGACCACTACGCAGTTGCCCGAAACTATGCTGGCTTGGAGGAAGCATAGAGGAAGCAGTAAACCAGTACAAAGCGACCCAAGAGCAATGACCAAGTCATATACTGACAACGAACGAGGTCTTTGAAGAGGTTCCCGTGCCTCAAGTCTCACCTACGGGTGTTCTCTGCAAGATGCTAGCATCCGGAGGTAATATGAGGCAGTAGACACAAGATGCTGAGTTCTGACCGGGTCATAGTATGCAGAAGCGACCATTCGCTACTTAACATCGACAAACAGGCATCTTGGTTTGAGGAGAAATACACTTTGGTAAGAAGCTTGAGAAAGAAACACAAATTCATCCGGCCTTTGCCTAATCATGAAATATCAGGGTCATGAAGGGTGTGGGCAAATTGTCCAGATTGGCTCAGCAGTTCATCAGGCCAAGTTCCAAGTGGTGAATCTATCTCCATCTGGATTTCCACAACAGCATGCTGACTTCCATGCAGGGAGATATTGTTGCTCTTCACGCTGTGCCTGGCTGCGGACGCCAAGATTGCCCTGAATGCTCCCGTGACTTGAGCCAGCTGTGCGAGAAGGGTCATCACTCCGGGATAGGACAGGATGGGTTTTATGCACCATACGCGGCCGTTGATATTCGAGCCGTAGTCAAGGTACCCTCAGGTGTGTAACGTCAAAAATTGGCCTATGGAGCAAATTCAGCGGTGCTGACCCATGCATGCCCTGCTAGGCGTCACACCAGCGCAAGCAGCGGTTGCTACGGATGCTGTAAACACCGCA
Organism: Fusarium piperis; assembly: GCA_027886205.1. Lineage (NCBI taxonomy): Eukaryota > Fungi > Ascomycota > Sordariomycetes > Hypocreales > Nectriaceae > Fusarium > Fusarium piperis. Next base: position 82,360 of record RZGM01000083.1, read on the forward strand.
TATCACGCCATAAGGAGAAGAGCAGAGGTCAATGCCCACGAGACGGTTTTTCTCTTTGGCCTCGGCGGGTTAGGCTTCAATGCCTTGCAGATCCTCTTGCATATAGGACCTAGGATTATTGTATCGGATATCAGACAGGAGCGCCTGGACGAGGCCCAGAAGCTGGGGATACCGCCTTGTGACATTGTCCCGATAGGGGCATCACCACAAGAGTTCGTCACCAGAGCTAAGCTTGATGGGAAGATTGATACGGTACTGGACTTTGTTGGCACTCATCAAACTTTTGAAGATTCTCAGCACATCGGTAAGAAACAGTCCGAGACACGGTGAAGCAAGAACCATGAACTAACTTGAGGGAATGTATCAGTTCGACGGGGCGGGAAGCTGATCTGCATTGGGAGTCTCGACACAGAGAACACGATTCATATGAAGATTGCCACAAGAAAGAGGCTGTCCTACATATTTTCTTACGGAGGACAGGTGAGGGATCTTGAAGAGGTCTTGCAGTTGATTGCTGATGGGTCTATCGCACCCCAAGTCGAAACGTCGAGACTGGCCGAGTTTCCTCGAGTCCTCGAATCTCTTGTAAGGGGCGAAGTGAGAGCCCGTGTAGCATTGACCCATGATTAGCTACTATTAAGGACTTTATGACGCATTTGGTTCAGCTTGATAAAGGTCAAAGAAGGGAATGAGATCAGAATAGCATGAATAGCTCAATACGCAACTTTCAATACACAACAAAACCTCTTTGTTATTAATGGTTGACATTTCACATTGGTCAAGACTCATCCGTTGACACTGGCGCTTGCTGGCATGCCTATTCCAACCGCAGCGGTAGCTCCAGCATCCACCGGCAATATCGCTCCTGTGATCCACCTGGCGTGGTTACTCGCGAGGAAAACAACGGCACAGGCAGCATCCCATCCTGTCCCCTCAGTACCTAGTAAGCTTCGGGCTTTCCTCGCTTCCCTAGCCTCCTCGGACATGCCCTTGGCGTACATCATTGGCGTGTACAGCATCTGGACGCAGTCAGCAGAGGTCGCCAAAGACTGCAGACTTCTTACCCCAGGACAGACGCAATTGACTCGGATGCCGTCTTTGGCGTGGTGAGCTGCCATTGCCCTGGTCATGTTGACAACGGCGCCTTTGGCGGTGGGATATAACAGATGTGGTGTCCCACCCTTGAGCCCAGCCACGCTGCCCATGTTGATAACGGCACCCTTGGCCTCGCCCTTGTTCTTCATCATTGCCGGGATTGCATGCTTGGCCATCAACACCATGCTCGACACGTTGACGTTCAGACCTGCTGACCAATCGTCCATGTCGACTTCGGTTGCTGTTCCTCGAGCACCCGCTATCCCGACGTTGTTGATGAGAATATCCAGACGGCCAAACGTGTTCATGGCTAGAGAGACAGCATTCTCACAGTCGCTAGCGTTGGTGACATCTCCTTGTATCGGGACCGCCGAGACTCCGTTGCGTCCAAGGACAGCCATCTCGGCCGTTTTTGATGCCCATTCCAGGCTCATATCCAGACACACCACATTGCAGCCCTCGTCAGCTAGCATGATTGAGATTGCTCGGCCGTTGCCAATGCCATCTCCAAAGCAGCCAGCGCCTGTAACTATGGCGACTTTTCCAGCCAAAGACCGGGATGGCGGTTCTGCGGGGATATCAGGCGGCATTGTGGAAGGGTTTGTTGCCTGATCCAATAAACTGAGTAACTTTCTTTCGCATTACACCATACACCTGGATGAGCAGCAACACCTTGATTATTAGTTCGTCCAATGATGGTAGCCTTCTGGTTAACCTAATTAGGTATACCGATGTGGCGATCGGACGTGCCTGCGGGGTAAGCAAATGAGCCGAGGCAGTTTAGGAGCAATGGCTGACGTGTCATGTGTCCAAGGTATCGGTTTCAGAGTCGAGGCTTGCCCTTGCTGAATGCCCTTGTTACTCGAAACCCCAACTATCCATCGCACGCAGGTATCCCATCAAGGGCCGGGTTTGAACTATAACAAAGAACACAATATCGAAACCCCAACAATAATCTTAAGTTGATGCTCCAACAAGATGTGCGACTTTTCCGAGTATGGCGGCAAGTCTCCCGAATGGTTGGCGGTAGAAGCAACTCTTCCACCCCCTCCCACCTTTGGCAGTCTCGCGGAGCAGAAGAGGGTGGTCAACAAAGGACGAGAAGAAATCTCAGCAAAAGCCATGGAGGCACTGTCATATCTTGTTCACATTAAGGATTACCGCATTGACACACGAGACGGCGCTACGGTCGAGGCTCGAAGCTACAGACCAACGTCAGCCGACCCCGCCGCGCGTCTTCCCATCTACATCCATTTGCACGGCGGTGGATATATGTTTGGATCACTGTCTTCAGAAGATGCCATCTGTACTCGCATCTCCAGCGGTGCCATGGTAATCGTCATCAACGTCAACTACCGCCACACGCCTGAGGTCACCTATCCAACGGCTTGGAACGATGTCGAGGATGCCTTTCACTGGGTGCACGACCATATTGACGATCTCGTCGGAGATGATAGCCAGGTTGTAGTTGGTGGCGTCTCAGCTGGGGCTCAGCTTGCGGCATCGTTGACCCTTGCGCAAAACCTTTCACCCAATGCCCTGCTAAGGCCCAAACTTGCCGGCCAAGTTCTAATGATTCCATGCCTTGTCCATATGGACTGCTATGAATCGCAGGTTGAGCAGTTGAGAGACCCTTCGGTGTCATCGTATCTGGAGAATGAACATGCGCCAATCCTTCCCATCAAGGCGGCCAGATTCTTCACGGAACTGCTCAAGATCACAAAACCAAACCCTCAAGACCTTCGAATAAATCCTGGAAATGCCTCGAAACAACAGGCGGAAGGGTTGCCGCCGACGGTCCTGGGCATAGCGGGCCTTGATCCGCTACGAGATGAGGGACTGTTGTATGGGAAGAAACTTGCCGAGGCGGGGTGAGTTATCTTGCTCAAGGGTTAAACCATTTGCTAACTGTCACTTGGGACAGAGTTCCCACAGATATTCACGTCTTTAAGGGGCTACCTCACGGCTTTCGTCGATTCGGTGAACAGTTGACCGAGTCTGAAAGATGGGACAAGATAATGGAGGAAGGGATCCGTTGGGTTTTGTCAAAGCCTGATCCATCTTGGGAGGTCAAGATTCAAAGTTGATGTACAAATTTTGTGCCCCTTGCCTATAAATTCCCTGAATGTTGGACTTATCTGCAATTCAATATATTTCTACCTTACTGATGCCTTATCACAAAGTCTGAATACCCCCTCGCCTTGACCTCATCACATCTCTTGCGGTACCCAGGCGCTGGTCCATTGTATCTCGTCATCGATCTCTTCTGCTTGTGGGCCAGATTCTTATTCACTCCCGTCATCCACGAATCGACCTCGTTTGCCAGTAGCCCCTTGCCACAATCATGGACATGCTCCGTCCACTCGTCCATGCCTTTCTCTGTGGCTTCCACGTAGGTGATGTTGGTGTCTCGGGCGTGTCGCATAAACTCGGCTACCCAGTCCACTGCGTACTCAATGGAGCTTCAACAGTCAGTAGGTCACAGTTGATGGTGTTAAAAGTGCGGAAGATGAACATACCGTGGAATATTGCCAAACATTTGGTGAGGACCCATTATCATGAACATGTTGGGGAAATCCTGGACAGTAAGGCCCAGGAAGGTTCTGATACCATTGCTCCAAACATCCTTGAGCTTGGTCCCGTTCCGGCCTTCAAAGTCCACAGCGTTGAAAGACCCAGTGACGGCGTCGAAGCCAGTCGCATAGATGAGGACATCCAACTCGTGAGTGGATTCACCAGTTTCAACACCAGTTTCAGTGATCTGAGAGATGGGGTTCTCCCTAATGTCAACTAGCTCGACGTTGGGTTGGTTATAAACCTCAAAGTAGCCGCTCTCCAGAGGCACTCTCCGGGTTCCAAACCCATGATTCTTTGGAATCAGCTTTTCTGCCACCTCCGGATCATTGACGCGAGCTCGAATCTTGTCGGCGTGAAACTTGCTGTACAGATCGTTTGCCTTGCGGTCCGTGGCGACATCAGAGGAGATGCTCAGAACCTTGGCAAACCCTGGAAGGGAATACAATTTCTCCCAGTGTGCTTGCCGCTCCTCCTCTGTCATTGAGAAGACGCTTCTGGTGTCGCTGACGTGGATGAAGCATGAATATGACTCGAGACATTTGCGAAATATCTCAGGGTAGCTCTTACGAATCTCTTCCATCTCCTCAGGGCTGATCTTGGAATTCCGAAGAGGCACGGTCCAGTTTGGTGTCCTCTGGAAGACGGTGAGATGCCCGACCTTGTCTGAGATGGCCTGAATCGTTTGGATGGCAGTTGCGCCAGTACCAATGATGCCGACCCGCTTCCCTTGGAGGCTGGAGGCGTCGTCGGGCCATCGCGCTGTATGCCAGGACTCTCCCTTGAAATTCTGGACGCCTGGAATGTTGGGAAGGGTCGGCTTGTTCAAGATGCCCATGGCTGTGATGAGATATCGACTGGTATAAAAGTTGCCCTCTTCGTCTTCCAACAGCCACGAGGAACTCTCTTCCTGGAAGTGAGCTGACTTGATCTGCGTGTCGAATTGCATGTCGCGCTTCAGGTCAAACTTCTTGGTGAGGAACTGGACGTAACGGAGGGTTTCTGGCTGAGGGGCAAAATGCTCTGTCCAGTTCCACTCATCAAGAACCTCCTGCGAGAAGGAGAAGATGTACGAATAGCTTTCCGAGTCAAACCGAGCTCCGGGATATCGATTCCTGGGTCAGTGTAAGCAGCTGCTTCGGTAGACCTAGACCTGCCGCTATTCTTACCAGAACCAGGTACCACCTTCAGCTGGGCCAGCCTCAAGCACTCGTGCTCTCAAGCCAAGTTCACGCATGCGGTATAAACCCAGGATGCCGCTGAGTCCAGCGCCGACGATGAGGACATCATAGTCGAGATTGGAATCGTTGAATCCGGATGCTTCGCCGTTGATACTCAACGCTGAAGGCATGGTGAGGCTGTTTTAGTTACGAAGGCTTGACAAGACGTAGGTGCGAAAACTTTGTAGTCGAGAAGACTACCCGTAGATGAGTTGGACTTGATGGCAAAGTGCTCTTTCGATGGAGCATCAAGATCGACTCAAAAGCTTGTTAATTAAGCTGCTCTAATTGTCGATCCTTCCGGGAAACCTTGTCCTCCGGACTGTCAGGCTACCTCTCCGCATTCGCTTATTCCGAAATAGGATAACCATTTTATTGCCGAGCATCCAAACCCCGCCCGAAAGCTGAACGGCTCTCGTCAGGCGGTCGGCTCGGCGGTTAGCTACTTTTGGTATGGGCTAACTGACCCACGTTTTGGGGCCAGCGAGACCAGGACATGAGTCAGAGTTGATGCTGCAAGAACAGATATGAGCTTTAGATAAAGTAGTCAAGATCAAGGATAACTAGTAAAGCCCTTCTGATCTCCAATAATTCTCAAGATCACGTAGGAACGTCCACTTCAGACCCTTTCCCAAGCCCCTTGCCTTCCAGTCGTTCAGGCTCCTCGGAAAATGGGGCACCCCATCCCTGATAGTCGCATCGTGAGCTATGATGACAAAGATGTCTTTATCGCAGTCAAGTTCCTGTAGCTGACCAGTCGTCATCCTTGCAAGTTCGATATCTAGGCCAAATGTCAAGTCGAACAGGCTATCGGTCGATGCTCTTCCGCGTGACTTTTGCAGCCTGTTAAAAGCTTCTCCGGGGCACAAGACAGTATCCTTGGCTGCATGACATGGATGAGGGGTGATGCGATCAGGGATAGGGAGATAACTGGATGGTCTGAAAACGCCCGCGTAGTGGCAAATGTCCCCGCCCAAGAGCACAAACGTGGGTGGATTGTCAGTTGTTCTGGCAAGGCCGCAAAGATGTCCTACAGCATGCCCAGGGCTATCGAGAAGGTAAAAAGAGCCGTCGCCGAAGTAGTCAAAGGCGGGAAACTGGCCGATTCTCGGTGAATCATGATTAAAGGTAATCTCACGAAGGTTCCGGCCCCTGATGAATGTTAAAGTCTTCTCGACATCTACGAGTTAGGGGAACTACTCATAGTCGCTCTCCAGGATGGGTGACTCTGGGTTTGAGGGAGCACCCGGAAGCATCGCCTTCTTAAAACCAGGTCCGACTATCAAGTCGGTAGTGACTGGGAATGTTGAAGGGTCACCGATGTGATCCCAATGCCAATGGCTGGATGGGATGAGCAAAATCGATCTTAGTCTTAAGCATCATGATATCTATACTTACCTCCAAATTACGGCTTCAATATCTCCGAGGGACATGCCATTGTCTTGCAGTATGTCTGCCACGTTTCCTGCCACCTCAATCTCATAATTGGTCGTAGGAATGTACTTGGCGACTGTAGGAGAGTAGTTCTCGTAGTCTTTGCGGATGCCAAGATCAAAGACCAGCTTTCTTCCCGAGTGATGTTCGAGGAGAAAAGAGAGGGAAGGGCTCGATCCGAATGTCTCTAGACCTGGGACGGAAGGTTCCATGAATCGCTTGATGACTGCAGGCCCAAAATTGACGGGGCTGATGAGCTTGACTGCTTGCAGTGCTTCTCCTCGAGGGATGGAAATGACCGGAGGAATTTGCGACATGGCGCCAAGAACTGCGGGCGCTGATTTGTCCTGCAGATTAAACGCAATCAAAATCTCTGATTCTTATAGCGTACGAATGACGGCTTAAGCAGATGTACAGACACAGGCGCGAGGTGTTTCTATACAGTGAACAAATTACGGTTACTGCGACCACTGACTCCCTAGCCAACTAAAGTTAACGTTGGTTCTGGATCAGATGACCTCCAGTCGGTGTGGAGTGCAGGCCCCTCGGTTACTCTCTCGGCAATCCTAGTTTGGCAAAGTCGTTCAGCTGTTCGGATGCTCGGTGTGCCCTGTAATTTGCAGCCTCCTGTACCCCAGACTACCCCAGATTACTCCCCATGGGGTCGAGTTTTCATGTACATAAGTAATAACAACCGCTCCGGGGGAGCTCTTATCAACCATCAGAAGTCATCGCAAACAAACAAACATCAGTAACAGCAATGTCGGACAAAGAAGCTCCTGTCAAGCACCAAGAGAGCGTCGACGATGGCACCCAGACCGTCGACACCGTCCACCGAGACGAGGCCCTCCGCGTCCTGCAGGCGTATCAGGGCGATGAAAGCTGGAGCGATGAGGAAGAGAAAAGGTTGCGCAGGAAGGTTGACTGGAAACTCATGCCCGTCCTGTGTGTAACTTACGGGCTCCAATACTACGACAAGGCCATGCTGGGCCAAGCGGTGAGTTGCGATTGCGATTCTTGATCATCCCAGTGGCGTGAACCGCTTGCTGATCTCACTATGCTTTAGGCCCTCTTTGGTCTGAGGGAAGATCTTGATCTCCAGACAGGCAACAGATATTCCTTCTCCGCTTCCGTCTTCTATCTTGGGTTCATCGTCGGTGCCTATCCAGCCATGGTGCTAGCCCAGCGCTACCCTATCGAACGAGTCGCCTCGGGCATCGTCACCCTCTGGGGGATATGCCTCATCCTCACGGTCGTCTGTACTGGATACAAGACTCTGTATGTTCAGCGGTTCTTCCTTGGGCTCCTGGAAAGTGGAATCAGCCCTATGTTCATGCTCATCGTTGTAAGTACGCGTCAACCCTAGTCGTCAAGTGTGTTTCTGATCGGACGCAGGGAAGCTTCTATAAAAAGAACGAGCAAGCCATGCGTATGGGGTAAGTTTCGTCTGTACTTTGTCTATTGTGCACACTAACACGTCGCAGCATCTGGTATTCCTGCACCGGATACGTCTCTGTTTTCTCTCCGCTCGTCAACTATGGCCTCGGTCTCATCAATGGAGGCAAATCCTCCTGGAGATACATGTATTACTTTTCCGGCGCTATTACTATCGCCTGGGGTATACTTCTCGTCCTTATTCTCCCCCCCGACCCCGTCCGCGCGAGAGGCTTTGACGAGAGAGAGCGTTATATCCTCGTGGCCAGACTAAGGAGCAACAACTCTGGCGTCCGTAATACCCATCTCAAAGTTTCTCAGATCTGGGAGCTCCTGCTTGACTGCAAATTCTGGGTCGTGTTTGCCATTGCGTTCCTTTCTATGATTGCTAACGGACCCATCTCGACCTTTGTTCCCATCATCATCAACGGCTTTGGCTTCAGTACTGTCAACTCCCTGCTCATCTCGATGCCCGCTGGCGCCTATGCTGGCACTCTCATGCTCATTATGCCTTACCTGGCTTATCGGTTCATGAATATCAGATCATACCTGGTCTTTGTGGCGCAGCTGGGCACGACCCTTGCAGCTCTTTTGCTGTGGAAGCTGCCACAGTCGGCAACAGGCGGTTTGCTCTTTGCATGCTACATCCTGCCGTCTGTCGGCGGTGGTTATGCGGTGCTCATGGGACAGCAGATCGCTAACACTGCTGGCTATACTAAGCGCTCTGTCGCCTCTTCTGGTCTATACATTGGATATTGCCTGGGTGAGTTGCTTTTTCTTTCAAACTAAGACGGATGAGATGCTTATGTGTGGTTTGCAGGCAATTTCGTTGGTCCCCTGGTCTTCAAGAAAGAAGATGCACCCCGTTATACCTCGGGGTTTATTGTTGTAGTTGTTACTGCTCTTGCCGCTGCTCTTCTCGCCATCGTTTACCGGTTTCTATGCATGTGGTCGAACCGCAGGCGTGATGCCGCTGGGGTTATGGAAGGATTCGACCATACCTTCGACGACGATCTTACTGATAAGAAGGCAAGTTTTATAGTATTCATCCCATACAGAAGCTGGCTAACAAGTCAGAACATGCAATTCCGATACATTCTCTGAATTGTGGGTGACGACTTGGTGGACGAAATTTGGAATCATGTCTGTGGTCGTCTGGTTGCCTGTCTCGACCGGGAAATGAGAAGATAGCTCCGTATGCATTAATCAAGCTTTATGCTTCCATGATGGTCAGTATTGTGTGATTTCAGCAAGAAGTAAGCTAGTATAAGCCATATAACCGAGGTCAATGCACAAGTCCGACCAGCACCTGAGCCAAGCCAAGCATCAGCATCGCCTCCTCATTCAAACCCCTTATGGTTAGTTGCCGAGACCTAGTCTAGTGAGCTATGTACCTAGCGCTACGTGGCCATGGTTTCCCCCACCGTGGTTTCCCCGCATCCTTCTCGGTAATCGGTAATCGGTAATCTATCTCCCTTGGATGCAACTGTCCATTCCGGCAACACATCATCCATCAGCCCTCCACCAAAGAACGACTCTTTCACCGTCCTCGGCAATGTCAGACAAGTGGCTCCGCTTTGCAGCTCATCAGCCCAAGCGGAAGCGTGCTGAGGTCGTCTGCTTCTTCTGCCACTCCAAGAAGATCAAGTGTGACTTGCAGGTGAGTTTAGTGGCCTCTTCCGGCACGGCCAGGTGTGCTGATTTGCTGCTTCAGAGCCGAAGGACCCAGGGTGAAGCAAGATGCACCAACTGTGAGGGTCAGGACCAGGACTGTCATCTCAGACCCTCGAGGAGAGGGAAGACGCGCCAGAGAGTGACGGTTCAGAACCAAGATGAGAGTGAGGCCCAGTTTGACCATCCGGCGACTATTGGTGAGCCCGTTTGTCCATGATGGTTTCGTTGCGCTGTTGCTAACAGCCAACATCAAGACGATGGTCAAGTTGATGCAACACAGCCCACCATCGCAGCCTCTGGCAACAATCCAAGCACTCAGGCCATGGTCCCAACTCCGTCCTCTGCCAGAGCCTCTCAGCCAGGGATGCCGTACACGGCGGTATCAGCAGAGGACCCCCCCGGACCAAGCTCGTATCAGGGAACCCAGCCAAGCGCGTCACCCACTGAGGGTGGCGGGCGAAGCCATGCTGGCGATGTCGACACCGGATTTCTACAAGTCTATGGGCCCGAGAACCAGCTCGACGCGGAGCAACAAGAGCTTCTGGCCAGCCTAGACATGGACAACCCGTCGTCGGACCCTCGGCAGCAAGAACTTCAACAGAGCTTTTCAGAGACTTACTTTAGGTACTGCTATCCATGGTGTCCCGTGCTTGACCGCGACACCTTGCAAGCGGATCTAGAGAGGTCACCTATGCTAGCCAATGCACTTGCACTCGCCGCAAGTCATGTTCAGCCACCTTTGGTCAAGCATGAGGGACCAGCTGAGTATTATCAGAGAGCTCGCATGATATTCTACAACGACGAGGAGGCAGATATGCTCACTGCTCTCAAGGCCATCGCACTATTTTACTGGTGGGCTCCCCGGCCGCCCTCGATAGCACATCGTCATTCTTCTTGGTGGTGGACGTCGGTCATCATCAGACACGCTCAGCAGATGAATATCCATCGTGAGCCTACCGAGGAAGCGGCACAAGCGGCAGGAATAGATCTAGGCCTTCGGCGGCGGCTGTGGTGGACGGTCTTCGTAAGCACCTCCCAGAGCTGGGAAGTATTGCACACTCTAACTCATAATCTTACAGGCGCGAGAACGTCTCACCTCGCTCTGCCAAAGCAAGCCCTGCATCATCTGCCCAGAAGATATGAACATCAGGGAGCCACAGCCAGAAGACTTCCCGAGTGATGCTACATCTCAAAAGAAGGGACGCATCTTCCTTTATTGGGTTCGACTGTGTGCCATCATCGGCAGGGTCTCCAAGGTCTTGTCTCAGTCCTCCAGCGCTCCTTTCCCTGCGGACCTTAGACAAGAACTCGTCAACTGGGTGCAGACTTTACCACCAGATCTTCAGCTCTCGATTGGCTCCAGTCGAACAGTATCCTTCGATCGAGATGTCCATCAGCTCCATCTGCCATACCTCACTACTGTTATCATCATCCACCTACAAAGGACAGCGCCAGACTTGCCCCAAGCTCTCCCACCCGCGATACTAGCCGCATCCTGTATTGCAAGGATCCTCAGGGATATCCTATCACGCGGCAATGCCCGATTTCTGATGGCCATCACCTGTTGGTACTGCGGCACTGCCTTCATTGCGCTGCTTCAAGCCAGTCGCATCAAGCAGTTCTCGCAAGAAGCTGAGGAGAGTCTAGACATCTTGGAACAAGCGGTTGGGCAGCTGCAAAAGATGTGGGCTTCTGCAAACGTCATCCGGCAAGGTTTTGAACGACTGCGCAGTCTACCACGAACAATGATACCGTCTGGAAGACCAAAGCCTGCGGCAGCTCAAGGGGACGACCTGTCTGAAGAATTCAACTGGATTCTGCTTTTTCCTTTTGTAACCAGGTCAACCAGCAGTATCGCTGATCACTTGATTGCTGATAAAGAGCTTGGTACTACGGTAACGGCACTTCCGTCACCTGAGAATGGTGTTTTTCATCATGATCTTCTCGAACGGTATCAGGATCTCCTGGAGCCATTTGTCGATTACACATTTGACTTTTCTACTATGGGATTTGAGACTTTGTAAGAGTCGTCGATAATAACAATGCAATGTCAATCTACCTGCTGGGTCTGCAGTCTTCCGCTGCTGAGTCTCTCGTCTGACGGGTACAGTTGGAGTAGCCTCCCTTGGCCTTTTCGTGATTTTGAAGCCTCTTCAAGATCATTTGTGTTGTTCCCGGGTAATTCACTAACCTTGTGCACCGCCGAAGAGAAAAAGGTGTCAGGCCGTCACCAATCACTCCAAGTCGCATATATGCCACGTTCGTTCAAAGCACAGCCCCTATTTCCATTTATCACTACTCAAAAACAAATCTTTGTATCATGACCTAATTCTAGCTATGTCGTTCATCATCCAATGTGTTTCCCAGCGTTCAACATCCAAGTCTAGGTTGAAAGAGTTTCCGCCTTCTCAACGTACCACGACAGATCGCTCTCCGGGTCCATCTCAAAAGCCGTGAAGCCATTTCCCATGAACCGGAAAGAGTTTGCCGTGTTATAGGTGATGTCAAAGTCTTCTGCCCGAATGTCCTGGAGTAAGCGGTTGAACAGATGAGCACTACCGCCAAACAAGGATGTGACTCTCCCGTCGACTGTGCCTCTCTTGTACCAGCTGCGACATCCTCCGGTCCAGACAAGCGTCTTGTGGATCTCATCACAATACTTAATGAAGTCATCCACCTTGTCTTGCTTGGGGACAACGTGCTTAATATCTTCAGTGGCAATCTTCTTGATCCACTTGACAAAGTAGTCGCCCGTCCAGTTCAGTGACTCAACAAGGGAGCCATGTCCACCGAGGCAGTTTGGCCCCATCATCATGAAGTAGTTGGGCATCTCGGGGACTGCCACCGACATGTACGACTCTGGATCTTCCTTCCACTTCTCCCTAAGATCGGCGCCCTTGAGGCCGATGATGGGATGACGAGGTCTGAAGGAAACGTCGAAACCGGTTGCACAGACGACTGGGAAAATACTCAGCTTGCTAATCTCGCGTCAAACAGGTTGCAACTTTACTTACTGACGTCACACTCATACTCCTCGCCATCGGCCGTGCACACACTGTTCTCCGTCACCTTTGTGATGGGACTATCTGTCAAACGGCAGTGCGGCTTCAGGAATGACTCCAGGTATCCTGGGCCAGGCGTAATACGCCTACATCCCAGCTCCCACTTTGGAATCAACTTGCTACATAGCACAGGGTCGTGATTGAGCTTTTCAGCCATCTGTGCAGCGGCCATCTTCATGCCTGCGTCATTATTCTCGCCCTTTCGGAAGATATAAAACGACTTGTTTGTCCTGGATATGATGCCCTTTCGATGCTCAAGATGAAGCTCAGGGTCCTGGAACCGAGCCTTTTCTTCTTCTGAGTATCGTGGGTTTGGGTCATCGTCTTCTCGACCGAGATGTTTTGACGGCGGTGCTCGATAATAAACCCACGCCGGACCACGAACAAAGTTGACAACATCTGTGCCGGGAAGCTTGGCCATTTGAGGAACAATCTGGATCCCAGAAGAGCCGTTGCCGATGACTGCTATCCTCTTGTTTGAGTAGTCATAGTTGTGATTCCAGTCGGCCGAGTGAGTTGTGTGGCCTTTGAAATCCCGCAGCCCAGGAATCTTGGGCCACGATTCATGGCTGCCAGGGAGATTAGGCCTTGTCGAGAACGAATAAGATGGGGCTTTAGACTTACACGAGGACTCCTTTGGCGGAAATAAGGACATGACAGTACTCATCCCTCTGAGAACCCCCATGTTCGACAGTCACCTTCCACTGCGCCAAATCATCCTGCCATTGGGCCCCGATGACGCGAGTGTTGAGCTGCAAATCTCGATCGAGATTCCATTTCTTGACTGTGGCTTTGATATAGGCCAGGATATCACCTCCGCTGGCATAGAATCTCTCCCAGCTAGGGTTAGGATCGAAAGGAAATGCCTAATCACTGCAATCAGAACGGTTCTTGTATGGGGATTTCCACAGGGAAACATACGTAGATGTGAGCGGGAACGTCACATTGCACACCAGGGTAGTGGTTTGCCAACCAAGTACCTCCCACATCACTCCGAGCCTCAAAGATGGTGTGGTCGACGATATCTTGCATCTCGGGAAAGCGGTGCTGGAACTTGTGCGCCATGAGCAAGCCAGAGAAGCCAGCGCCGACGGTGATGACCTTGATCCTACGCGGCGTGTAGGCAAACTTGGGACTGAGCTTGAAGGGGTCTTCTGTGTGGCCATTGGTTGAGGCTGCCGCGTTGGCACTGTGCCTAAACTTGTCTCTATTTCCAGCCACCTCTGGAGGTTCTGTCGATGGGGTTTGCAAAAGATCGTCGGCCTTGGGCACCACACGCGCCGTTGTTATTGGTATCTCAGTAAGGGCAGGCATCGTAGCTAGTTTGTGAAGCAGAGTGAGGAGCTTCTTGACGAGTATTCTTCAAGGTTCAAAGCGTTGGAGTATCTGGGTGTAATGTGTCCTTCACCTGACGTCTTGTGCAGTTGTATATCAAAGATGAGATTGAATTAACCTGTCAGAGGAAAAGGTAGTACGCGCTCAGGGTAGCCGGCAATTGCTTCGGGCTTCATCATTCAAGGCATCTCTGATTGGCTCGGCATCCTCACACTCTCCCTAATTGACCGGTTATCCCAAATCGGCATTACCGGCCGTTGTGACCAAACCGAACTCCAGAGCCGAGCGCGCCGGCGCCGGCCTGTCAACTCAACCCTGGCTTCAAAGGCGGGGATCGAAGGACGTGCTGCACTTGATCAAGAAAAGGCGCGCCATTCTCGCTCTCTCTTCTTCATCCAGTGTAATTAGAAGTGACCCCAGGAGTACGACAGTTGACTCTCGCACACCAACCAAAATGAGTCTCGATCGCTATAGCTACAATGGCCCCATAGACCATACGACTCCTCCACGGCTGGAGGCCATCCGAGGCAAATCAGTCATCATTACAGGGGGCGCAAATGGCATGGGTGAGACCTGTGTGCGAGAATTCGTCGCTGCTGGTGCTTACGTCACCTTTGCGGATGTCAACGAGCAACGAGGTCGATCTATCGAAGCAGACCTTAACGTTGATGGCAGAAAATGCTTGTTTGTCAAATGTGATGTCCGAGACTGGGACCAGCAAAAGACCGTCTTTGAAGAGGCAAAGCGCAACAGTCCAAGTCGCAGTGTTGACATTGTTCTTGCCAACGCTGGCATCAGCAGAAGCTCTGGAGATAGTCTCTGGAACTTGGATGGTGAGTCAGAGGGCCTTTAAACTAAACGAGGTCGACTCTCATTATCATTCAATACCTGCAGACCCAGACGGCGAGCCAACGAAGCCAGACCTCAACATTGTCCGAGTCAACATGGATGGTACCTTTTATACTTGGAGGCTTGCCGTGCACTACTTCCGCAAGCAGCCAGTTCAAGATGACCGTGATCGATGCTTCATCATCACCGGGAGCTTGGTTGCGTACATTGACTCACCAGTATGTCCCTCTGCTGTTCGTGACGACTCATGCTCTGATCATAACCTACCTTTGTAGGCCAACTGGGAGTACACAGCAACCAAGTACGGCCTACGCGGGTTCATGAAGACGGTTAGACGCTCCAGCCATGAACAGAACATACGTATCAACTACGTTGCCCCCTGCTGGATCAAGAGCGCCATCCGCACGGCAGAGTACGAGAAATGGCTACTTAACAACGGCATCGAGTTTGGCGAGCAAGAAGACGTAGCAAACTGCATGCTGCGAATTGCCACCGATAAAAGTATCAACGGTAAGTCTACCTATTCTATTCTAGGGAGTCACTAATGGGGCCAGGTCGTTCTCTTATGATCACTCCACGATCGATTGCTGAACAAGGATTTATGGATGTCGATCGGGAAGACTACAAAGATATTCCTGAGGATGAATATTTCAAGAAGGTGCAGGCCAGCCAACTATTTATCATCAAGGATAAGTGGCTAGATGACTACAAGGTACCGATATATAAGGCAGAGTAGGTGAATGATTGTAGGATGGACTCTCTACTTGAGCTCCCCTATAGTTGTAGTTGAAATCTGGTTTTATGACTGCTTAGGCTAATAATGCCAAACCGTATCTGAAGACTTTTTTCTCTGCCTGAATTGTCTAACCCATCAACTAATAAAATAATTCGATGTTGGGTTATGCCCAGGGTAGCATCTCCGGGGCGTTATTGATAGATGGCACCCATTGCCTATCCTCAGGATAGGGCTCCCTGGATTGTCAATGTACCGGGGGGCTGTATTGTGTTCTTTGCTATAGCTAGGACCCGGCCCTTGATGGGACAATCGCGTACGACAGATAGTATCATCACAGAAACTACATCTAAACCATTGGTGATACCCTCTGCAGCGAAGTAAGTGGTAGTCATGTTTACACGGTAGCCGGCAGAAATGTCCGCAGGGTCTTGGTTTAAATACGAAGTGCCTCCAAAGCAGCTAGGGCCGTTAGCACAGAAAGGGCACCCAAAGAAGACAAATAGGTGTCCGAGCGTCAGCGTCACAAGGATGCGTTTTCCACAAGTTCGTAAATATATGAACAGCCACTACTAACCCCAAATCAAACAGACTTGCAGTAGCCCGTGTAGCAGTATCTGCAATCCTCCCGGCCAATCCCCTTTCTCACATCTAGTCCGTATTCACGTGTCTTTTCTCGAGCACAACAGTGACCACCAGCAGATTGGCTGCGACGTCAGGTTAGTGGCCAGCCTTTACCAGACTTCCCAGCCGGGTTCCAGCTTACCAGTTGTGGAACGAATTGAATGCCCCGATCCTATTGCCCTGGCATTCATCCGTGTTCAGTCGCTTGCCACTACAGCCCTTTCTCTTCTCAAGCTTCAAAAACCCCTCCCGCTTGGCGCTTGGGTCAAGCCCCTCGACGATGGATACGCCAGAGGAAAGAAGTAGTAAACATTTGCTGAGTTGCATGATAAGAAATCTGCGTATCTGGCAGGGTGATGACTGACGGACATCGGCGGGGGCGTGGGTAATACTTATCATCCGCACATTGGGGTTTGGTATGGCAATATGCTATGAAGCTATGCCACCTAGCATTGCCCTCTATATTTCGGGAGGCGTCAGACTTGATTCTTGATACGTCATGTTAAACCTGACTGGAAACAAACTTGCCGTGTTTCAAGCATCTTACAGAAAATCTTCTGTAATACGGCCAGTCTCAAAGCCCGAACCGGCCTATCAGGTGTATCAGAAAGCAGCTGAACGGCTCTTAGTGGATCATTTCGGTTCTACCTTCGGGCGATCGACCGACACTGACGTCGGATGGCCGAGCTGAGAATAGAGACCCCTTGAATCCCGACGCATTGACGGGCACGAAGGATTCAAAGCGAAACTCCAAGCCTAAAATAACCAGCAATGACATGTTGAGGCGGAATCATTTCGCATTGATCGCTCGAGGGATTTGTCTCATTCTCCGGTGTCAGACGGAGCAACTTAAGCTTGATCGTTATAAGAATAGAGTCAAGGGTCGACCTGGCAGGCGACTATTGGCTGATGTGAGCGGGAAGACGTACCGTAATTAAAAGCATACCACGCGCTGATCAGGCCGGCATTTGAGAATTGGGGGCCAGAAATTGGAATACTCGGCTCAGCCCCACGATGATCCCAACTCACTTTCTCAACATCGGCTCGTATTCATCGCGAAACTTCGGGTGAAAGGCTACTAACCTATCAATGCGTGTTTCATGATGGGCCTCAGACTGGTAGACTGACATGGCCATGTTCTTGTATATTGATTCACTCAAGATAATACGTTTGGGTGGCAACGCTCTAGTCTCGCGAGTATAAGTAGCTCAGTGCCGCATGTTTTCATTGCCCACGAAACCACTCGTTAGACAAACCAACATCCCTCTCTATCTTCTTTCATAACACTTTCCCCAGAAACATCACCTTCTAAAAGACAACATGAAGCTCTCCGTTGGCGCTTTCATCTCGGCTCTGGTTGCTGGGGCTCTCGCCACCCCTTTCCCTCACGGCACCAACCTTCTTTCACCTCGCGAAGTCTGTAATCACCCAGGCGAGTGCGGTTGGTTTGAGTCCGGCCAATGCGAGTACCACTGTGATGGCTATGGTGGATTCCAATATATGCAGACTTGTGGTTGGGGTAGAAAGAGGTGCTGCTGCGTCGAAGGCACTGAATAGGTTGGTGATTTTACCTTTTGCTCACTACTATTGCTTCGGACTAACCATGACATATTTATTTTTTCAGTCATCTGTCCGATACACATGATAGGATGAATCCTTTCGGAAAGGATTGCTTCTCATAGTGTCAAGATGACATGATGAAAGTATTTCACCGCGCTAGGCTTCAATACCATGATTATTATGTTGATGACTGTGTTCTTTTCACTGCACCTAAATTATTAACGTGTTCTCTCGCTACGGATCTTATTGAGGCGATGATCTTGCATTAGACGTAAATACTTCACTTGAAACAACATCGGGCCCAACTGGCGACTCCATAAGCTATCATTGCGGTTACTATTTATTGTTAATCCCTTCTCCCTCTTCTGTGATTTGATCCCACTTTATGGCGACGATGAAATGATGCTGGCCAGAGGTCGATGCTGGTTCGTTTCGGGTAGGTACGTACGAGGAGATCTAGCTGAAACGGATGGGGCCACAATGAAGGTAGAGTTGTGGAGGCCAGAATATATCGCCTCCGAGATATCAGCAACCACAAAGAAAACTCTTGATAATTATCCCTTGATCATATTCCTTTGTTTAATTGACGCGTGACCCGCTGGCCTGTCATGTGCAGATCGTCCGGCTGGCTAGTGGGTGCCTGAAACGCGAGCAGGCAGGGCGGACGAGGTGAAGGACTGATTGGCGCAATATGCTGCTCGACGTACACCTCAAGGGAAACCAGTTCTCATATAGAATCAGGATGTTGGGCACGAGTATGATGAGACTAATATGCGCCCCGAGTCACAACTCACTAGCCTGCCCAACGAGCCGGCCATTGATGGAAGCCGTCAGAGTTTACTCTGCAGAGTCCAAAGGTCAGAAAGGTATACAGACTGAAGATCCAGCCGATTTTGCCGGAACTATATTCGCGCAGTTGGTGTAATTCCAAGTAAGCTTGGAATGAACCCAGAGAGTTGACCAAGTCTAGACTAGCCATTAAGCCCATGAAGCTACCAAAGACGCAAAGCCAGCCTGTAAGACCTCCTTCGGGATAAATATCATGGCCTGTATCGCAGGATGGGACACCGGAGAAGAATGTGCTGCTAATCGGTTCTGTATCCGACTGCTATGATGCGGTATTTTAGGGATTTGTTGCAGATTCTCGCTTCTCCATCATGTTGGTAACAGAGGACGTAGTAGAGGATTCTGAGGCGTAAGGCTATAATACTACCATGCCCACCATGAGCAACTAGGAGGCTATGGCAAACCTTGGGATCGTTTTACAATGCCCTGCAGAAGGGTCTTCCTATGCATTATCGTATTATGACTACAGCGGGGATTAGCCGGACATTGTTATCCCTGGCGTCGGAGATATTGTCGGAGATATTCATTGCACGAAAATTCGCCGCCATCCTCAGGCGAACTTCAAAGGGGTGACCGAGGTGGGACGGTGGGGATCTCCTCTATCGCTGCTAACTCCGATGATCAAAAGCGAGGCGTGTTCTCCGTTTGACCCTCGACTATGCGTTTGCCATAGAGCCCACCCGTACCTTCGCCATGTCCACAGATGACTGCATCTCGGCTCGAGGCGTCAGCTTCCTGCCAGAAGCCCCCAAGTTTTTTGACGTCCTCAATAACTTGTGGCATCCCACAAGGAACCCTGGAGGCGTGGTGAACATGGGACTAGCTGAAAATGTAGGAAATCGTCGTCTTGAGTATGACATAGACTAATCGTCATAGGCATTGATGCACCCGGAACTGATCGAATTCATAAACTCGAATGTATGAGCTCTCCAGAACGTGTGCAATGCGGCGTTGTGTTTTGTTTTGACTATGGTAGATTTGCGCCGACTCTCATGCCTTGACCTATGGAGATGGGTTTACTGGTTCGAAGCTGGTGAAGGAGGCCCTATGCCAATTCCTGAACCGGCAGCTCAAACCTTTTACGCCCCTTGGACCGTCGCACCTATCTGTCACGCCAGGGGTAGGCAATGCCCTCGAATGCTGTGCATGGTCTCTATTCGAGCACGGAGACCAGGTCCTTGTCGGTCGGCCTTATTGGACTGCTTTCAATTACATCTTTGGCATCCGAGCCGGGTATGTTCCCTAATATTGCTTTTTACTCATTTTAGTGACCCGGATAGAGTCGGAGTTCGGGAGGTCTCATTTGGCACTCTTGACCCGTTCTCCTTAGATGCAGTTCACGAGTACGAGAAAGAATACATGCGAGCACAGGAGGAATCAATGTCTGTCAAGGCCATACTCTTGTGCTCTCCACATAATCCACTGGGTTTGTACAATGCAACAGAGGGAAGAGAATATTGAAGCTAACAATGGTCAAGGTCGCTGCTACTCTAGCCAAGCTCTCAAAGCTTACATGAGTCTCTGCGGCAAATTGGGGCTCCATCTCATTGTGGACGAAATTTATGCACTGTCCGTATTCGAGAACCCTGAAATGGATGACCCTGTTCCATTCACTTCGATCCTCTCTATAAACCCCGAAGGAGTTATGGACCCTAGAAAGGTGCACGCGCAATGGGGTTTCAGCAAGGTACGTGGTTGTGTCGTTTACATTGCTATCTCGCCAAGCTAAATCCAGAAAAGGACTTTGGTGCTACCGGTTTACGCATTGGTTGTCTTATAAGCCAGTCCAACAAGCCCTTCTTGAAGTCTCTTGAGAGCTTCTCGTGAGTATCAAACCCGTGTGGTGTGCTCTTGAATCTGTGTTGATAAATCCGCAGGCTCTTTAACTTCCCTTCGAGCCTTGCAGACAAGGCAGTCACTTCTCTCTTGATGGACCACGAATACATCCAAAAGTATGTTTCATCGTATCAGTCGCGTCTAGCAGAGAGTTACAGGCATGTGGCCCAATTCTTGAAAGAGCACAAGATTCCCTATCGAAAGTCGAACGCTTCTCTGTTCTTGATGGTAAATCTGTCGGCACTGGTCACAGGCCAGTCCATTACCGACGACGATATACTAGCTCTGCTGAGAAAAGAGCAAGTTTACATTACCTCAGGAACCTCTTATAGAAGCGAGGAGGCTGGATGGTTTCGTTGAGTTATTGCCCATCCTAAATACTTGATAGATGAAGGTTTGAAGAGAATGCTTTTAGCATTACGCCAGTCATAGCCAGGCCAGGGAGATCTCCAAACAAGCAATCAGACACAGTAGAATAGTGCGCAGCTCAATCTTAGCTTGCCGTCAAATCAAAAATTTAGCTACAGTTAACTCAAGCAGGGGTATCTTTAGAAGACATATCCAACACATCTGAAAGAAACATCGGCCAGTACTCGTCCATAATCCATCGTCTCAACCGCCGCAACGACAAGAGCAGCGAGTAAATACCCATGGGCGAGTCAGTTCCACCGATGCGCTCCCCCGTCAATAGCAAAGACTTGCCATTGCCATCCACCACGCTCGCCACGAATTGCCAGTTGTGACCCTGCACAATGAGGCCGGGGAGGAACTCAATGGACCGCAAGCACCCACGACGATTCTGCCTCAAGCTACGCCACTGAGCAGAGTACCAAGTCCCTATCTGCAGCTCCGCATTGTCGCCCTCTACTCCGGGACGCTTAGTCTCAATTGAGAGGGCAACAGGGCGTGTACACAAGTCCCCCAGGTCGGTGTGGTTGATAGACTGGGCAGGCCGTACCCTGCACAAGTCGTTGATGGCCTGTTCCACGCTGCTTCCTCTATCAGGCCGGTAATAGACGCAAAAGTCGATCATCTTGGACGGTGCTTCTTCCGGTCTGTATTCCGTGATGATTTGGGCAGCCTGAGCCCATCGAAAGTCGACAGGTCCGTCACTCGTGAATTGGTTTTTTCGGAAGACGCTTTGGAGGATCGGGGCGTGAACTTCCCCATTCCATGATGTCTCGCACTCTCGATTCACTCTACATTCCTCGGCCCGCGTCATCACTCCTTTTATCCAATCGAATGGTGGTAAGAAGCTAGCCATATCCTCAGTCGTGGATCGCGTGGCTTCGTTACGGTCAAAGGCGGATGGCGAGATTCTAGAACGGGGTGGTAACTACATAAGTACCAAGATTAGAGATGACTACAACGTAGAAAAACATTGAGGAAGCAGATGCCAAACACCAAGACATGCATACCTTGCTCTCGAGAGATGCCGGCAGGATCCCCCGCCCTTCAGCAATATCACGGAGCTCATTAAGCAGCTTATCAAGCGAATCGGGGTACGTGTCGAGTATGAAACTGCCAGTGTTGAACCCGGTATCGTTCATTTGGGCGTTGCGAATTTGTCGCGAAGGCGATGTGCGGCTGGACACGGATTTCGGCTTCTTTAGAACAGGCGCTGAGCGACTGGAAACACTCGACGCCAACGACGAGGTGCTGCGTGCGGAGCCAATCGCCAATTGATGAGCCCATTCCTGGGACTGGCTGTGTTGGAATCGACCAGGGCGTGGAGTGTTGTCGTCGCCTGCTTCCTCCGATTGTGCTGAGTCGGTACCGTCGTCTTTGGGATCTCGCTGTCGCTTCTGAGGGGATGTTGGGACCATGGCTGATCTGAGCCTCGTCGTGTCGGAGGCCGGCGGCGATGGGAGCTTGATGGAGCCAGTGTTAAGCCTCCGTCGCTTGCGCGGTCGGCTTTGCTTCGTCTCGTTGACTGGGCTGGATTCGGTAGGAACAGCAAGGGGATTGTCTTTCAAGTCGGTAATGGATAAAAGCCAGCTTGCGATGGCGGCTTCGGTCGCGTACATCCTTTTTCGTAGACTTGGTGAGCTGCTTCACAAACTAGCAGTTGCCGATGAGGTCATCTCTTTAGGGATTCCATTGATGCTTGACATTGGGTCCATTTGAGATGGAGCGGGGTTGATGATTGTTGTGATTTGTCGCCCTGCCAACTGCTGTGGCACAGTGTGGCTCAGCACCTCTTGTGGCTCGCATCTGATTACATCAACACGCAATGAGTACCGGGTAGGTGAGTGAAAACACCGTTCTTCTATCGCCCTGCGAACATCAAACCATCCTTGCCTCGAATATTCATTTTGTTCAGGCTCCCCGTCATGATGCCAAAACCTGTTGCCGACAACCCTCTGAAGGGTACGTGTACTTCTGTGGCGGATATCCGAGAAACGGCCCCTATCACTCTTCTCTTAGACATGAATGCCTGCACAAAGGAAAAAGGATTTGCGTCTGCCATTCGGTTTCACTTCAAATTTGGTGGACTATGGACGTGATAACCCAACTATCTCCCACTTGTGAAAGTGGTCAGTGTGAGCCTCACGATGCCATCGGAAGAGAATGAACAGCGTTTATGACAGTCATTGAGTTTCTATGACAGATTCCAAAGCGTGGATGAACCAAGGTTCAAAGGACGAGTGCATCCAGTGTGCTAATTGGCGGAGTACAGCAAGAATGGTGTAGAGTCCGATAATACTCTTTGTATCCCCAATTGACATATCCCCGATGATCTCCAGCCGATCACCGCGGTCGCAGGCAAACTACAGCTTCCACTCATGCTCTACCACGAGGACTAGTGGGAGAGTCACGATAGGATCTGCATGTTGTTCGAGCAGAGCCTCGAGGCGCTTATTCCACGCAGTAGTCCAGACCCCAAGCTGAACCCTGCCCTCCTTAGCTGCCCCTGCAGCTTTGGTCTCAATGCTGACCGCGATAGGCGAATGCTGAATCGATAGGTAGGGGGTCTGGTTGATGAATTGTCGGTCCTTATGCTGAGAAGAGACTGCCACTTGAACCAAGTCGGTCATGGATTCTAGGATGAGCGCAAAGTCGATCATCTTAATCTCGATATCTATGCCTATATCCGTCTGCGGAAGAAATGGCGATGCGACGCGAGCCGAGGTGAGGACCCCTCTTTTGATTTCCGGATATGGTGATATTGCAAGCTTGAGTAATGGCGCATAGATGTCGATGTTCTAGGCCGCTTCGGAAGAGCCGTGTCGTAGGCACCCGCGGGAATTGCGTTTAATTTCCTTGAACGCTTTTAGTTCGGTCAGGACGATAGGGCTCGCACCTTGTCCCGAATCCTGAGTAAACCATGAATCCTGTATTGTCAGAGAATTGAGCTCAAATCTGACTTGATATGGTAAATAACGATAGTGATTAACCGCGATGTCATATATGCGATTATATAGAGAAACGACATCTCTGGGCAACTGCTAGCTGGCATTGTCATCAAGCGCGATGTATAGAACCGGCTTTTCTAGGTAGCGTAGGCTCTGTGTTCGTTTCGTCGGACGTGTGGATCTTTTCCTGGTGGAAGCAGAACTTTGAGATTGCCCAGACGAGGTCGAACGGGAGGTGGCAGAGCGAGGGGGGAGCTGGTGGCTGAGCGTCGATAAATCGAATGAGGTGTGAGAGGTGGGCGTTCGGTCGTGATCTTCAGGGGGGCCTTGCTCGCTCGCGATGATCCAGTCAGAAATGCGTACCCAATGCTAGAGCTCAGCCATGTTGGTTCCCATATCGGTCACGCATTGAGAGATATGATGAACGTTGGCATCGCGTGCGGTGTGGTGGCAATCACAATGCCTTTCTGGTGTGTTGATACATATGCGAGGTTGGCCAATTGTGGCGCATGTTCATGTGGTGGAAACGACCACCCTTGTCACTAACAGGATGCCCCTCGTTGAAGGCAGCCAATTTGCGGAGTTGCCATATCAGGCTAGTCCTGCATAACTTCAGCTCCAATTCGCTTTCATGAAGTAGGTACTTGCATAAAGACTTCCACAAGTCTTACTGTTCTCCCTGAAGTTGGATCATTTGGTATAGGTGTTGTCAGTCCTTGTATCTCTTCACTATTCTAGGCCAGATGTTGTAATTGTGCCAGTGGAAATGTTCGTCACATATCGATATAGTTTGGATCTCTGCACTACCTTTTCGCCCTATCACTCACTGCCTCATCCCCCTCGAACCACCACCTTTGGGTGATGAAACAAGTTTTGGAATGCCCAACGAAAATTGCAATGGGATTAGGTCTTCAGTCGGGGAGAAACAGTGTCTATGGACCAGACTGACTGTGGAATTATGCCTGGCTCCCCATTCAACTAGGAATTAAAGTCTCTTGACGTGATTACCCTGTAACACTTCCGGCCCTAACCTGTTTATACGTAGATCGGCCTCTGAACATTCACATGCCATGAAAATGCCGGGACTGCCTTGGATAACCTGCCGTCCAGGCGTCTCAACTTACCTTTTTGAGTTTTGACACGGCTGCTATACACGCGCATGAGTGAACTAAACATGTGCCTCCCTCTTACTGGCGCCATGTGTACGTACAACCCATTATTCTGAGATCAACATCCTGTATTTCAAAGCACATGTTAGAATTGAACACCCACCAAAGTGATTCGTCATATGCCCCCAACCTCCTTGAGTGATTGGCTATTGTCTGGAGACGGCGTTGATCAGCTTGGGCTTGCTCTTCTCTGCCTAGCACTGAACATCACGACATCATGCCGTCATCTGCTTTTACCAGGCGCTGTTGATAATCATATTTGGAGTAGAGTGGTTATATTACGTGATATCAACATTTGGTGGTAGATATATAACTATCAAGAAATCTACCTTGCTGTTAAATCTTTGCAATTCGTCCAAGACTCGGATTCTTTCTGCACCATACCAACAGGACATCATTATACGATCATCTATATACAGCAAAAACTAGTAAGGACTCTGTTCACTGCCTATCCCCTATCGGAAGGCACTAATCTATCTTTCAGCTCGCCAACATGAAACCTGCCTTGGAGATCTCCTGTATCCTTGCGATTGCATCCAGCGCAAGCGCTGGCCCCTGTTTCAAACACGCCCAAGGGGCACACAAGAAGGATTGTGTCGACAAGAACGAGCTGAGTCTTTATGGGCCAGACTACTGTTCTTCCAACTGGAACAAGATGACGGGCGATTGGGTCCATTTTTCCGACTCTAGCGGACGCATTGCGAATGTTGGAAAAGTTCAGAAGTTCGTCTCTAAGCAGGCATGTGAGCTGGCTTTTGCACAAATTGTAGACAACTGCTATGACGGTTGGGATGGAGGTGGTTGGGCAGCTTACGGGGTCTTATTGACCATCAACCTTTGCAAGTGGGAATCATCGTGGGAACCGTTGTGATCCAGGGAGGGACTCATTTCCTGTGTAGCAAGTGGCCATGTATGTGTTATCAACTTGAAGTCGTGTTTCTACGCGTGTTTGAGGAAGGGAATGCATGTGTGTGGCCTACGTGCCCGATATTGCCATTTATCGTCTCTGAATAAAGGCGAGTGTGCATGGTATTTCAGGTGGATATATAGCGGGCTATTGAGTTTAGGGGCTTACAAAGAACATAAAACGTAAGAATAACATGTCCAAGTCGTATTTGAGGGTGGAAATGGGACTTGGATGCCAACACATGAACACGCAGCCTAGCGTTTGGTTGTGGATGGAGATGAGAAAAAGGGATAACATTGAACTAAAACCAATCTGGCAGCATCATTTAATTCCATGTAGCTCCGTGCGGTACTTGGCTATCTTAGCCTGGCGAAAATGACCGATCCATCTCTTTGCATCCCTCAGCTTTCCCCCCCCATTCATGTTGCAAAGCCCCTCTGGCGCTGAGGCGGGCTCCAAAGGCTTCGATCCAAAGCCTGCAAACCCTAAGATACAGATTAAATTATTTGAAATCTCAAAGTTGGCCATGTCACACATACCTTGTCTAACATTCCAACCAGTACCAGTTCTCACCATGGTCTTGGCACTTCTGCTTGAACTTGGCAATGTTGTCACCATAAGGATCGCAATAGTACTCGGCCCAGTGAGAGCAGTAACAGTCGTCCTCCTTCAAATCGTTACAGATCTGATGGGTTACTTTCCACATCTCGTCGACGGAAGCCTCAGGGTTCTTGCACCTGTAGGCATTGTCGCCACAAGCGTATACGGCAGGGGCCGCAAGCAGGAGAATTGTGAGGAACTTCATAATGAAGGTAAAAGATTTCCGTTCGAGCGGTAACACAAGTAGGAGTATTTCGTTTTGTTTCTGGTGTGAAGGAGTGATGGTGGAATTGGAAAGATGGGATAAGTCCCATGAAGTAAGCATATTTATATAACAGACAATGACAAAGGCGACAGGCAACTTGGGACGCATTCAAGCAAAATAACTGTTGCGTCATTCTCATTCACTTCCAAGCGTGATGACGTGTCAGGGTAAAATTCAAGGTAGGTTCAGAAGATCATACTGAGACATGTTACGTGTGTTCGAGTACAGCGGCCGCTGCAGGTGCAGTTATCCCGTGTCAGTTTGGGTTTATAAGACCCTTGCCAGTGGTGACAACATCACGGGCCCAGATGACAACGATGTTGCTTGATTCACTAGGGGATCAGGCCAGGAGTGCCAATCCCATGGCTCTCAGACTACAATTTGCACTGCCAAAACCTACATATCAAGCCCCAACTCCTGAATGCAAGCCACATGTATCTTTTTCTTAAACCAAAGATCTTCATCTTGTTCTAATTGCAAGAAGAGATATTTCAGAAAATCGCATTTCAACTCGTGACACCGACGTTAGCTACATGCAAGATTCAGTGTGTAAAGACACCAGCGATGTGAAAGGGCCAGTGAGTCACAACCGGGCCGACTTCCCACATTTGATGGCGGGACGATCCTCACGGTAGGTAGGCCTCGAGTTTAACACTCGAATGGACGAGGTGCAGAACGCGGCGTGGTTGCACCTGGTTGGGTGGCAGAACAGTTTCATTTGAGACATGTAGTCCATAGAGAGCTAGGTCACGGCAAATGATAGCGCAACGCTCAGTAAACTTGGTAGATGCGGCGTCTTCCAGCCAGCCACCAACAAAAATTGGCTTCGCGATGGCTGTCAGCAGCCCCGGCTCCCCGTTTGCTGATTTTGGCAAAAGATTGACACTGATTGATCGGCAATGCGTTAGGTCAATGGCAGAAAGTGATATCGGTCTGTGAAATTCACCGCTTGAACAAGCTGCCTTGTCTTTTGGCCTCAACGAGCGTACAGATGACGGATGGCCTCAAAAGGAGCTAACCGGATCTACAGCCGAGCCGTGTTTCTCCATGGCAGTGACTTGACCATTCAGGGTTTTACTCGCTCGCACCAAGGAGGTAGCCGTGGTAGCTTGCCAAGTGCGAGTGGGGATGGTTCATATGCTTCTTTGTCACTTGTCATGATGCTCATCTCATCCCTATTCAGCAGCATACTTTGCTTGGGCTCCCGTGGAGTTTCGTGACTTTACTAGTGCGTCCTCATGCGCAGGACTTATCGCGAGTTGTTTATTGCAGATCAACGTGGCCAGCGGCGGCTATCATGCAGCAGCCAGCTTACGATAATGACGGGACGAGATAGGCCAATGTGTCCTGGGCCCCAATACTGCAAACAATAGTCAGTAAGAAATACTTATATCTTACTTAAGTAATATTATATTATATTATCTCTTTCTTAATAGCCTTAATTACATAATTACTTTAGTATTATATCTCAAGGCTAAATATTAATATTTTATTCACTGACTTAGTTATTATATTCATGCTTGCATAATAATGCGCAGTATATACGGGAATAATATTAATTTCCTTTTGACCAAGGTGAAGAATGCGAAACATGATTGGTCGACCAAGCCCACTGTGCATAAGAGTGATTGATTTGTTAAGCAGGTAACTAACTCATCGTTGCCGTAGCAATATCCCCTCTACTATCGTGTCTGTCGAGCTTGGCCCACGCATGGTACAATTCACGTTGAAACGCCATCGCTTTGTTCTGCTCTGCTCTGTGTTGGCGCACGATAGCGCTCACTCTTATATGTCATGCTAGATGACAGTCGCATTCATCTCTGGCTTGAGAGTGTGCCAGACCAGCTCGAGAGTAACCGTGCGCCCTCCCGTAAGCGGAAGCCGTCTCATCAACTCACCCCGCCGCGCTCTGTTGGACACGCCAACGCTATGGACATAATGCCAACAACGAAACGACAGAGAACCGGGGACAATGACCCTACTCCTCTTGCAAAGAGCGCCCGGACGGGATCATATGCCCGCTCTTTGTCCTCCATCTCGCTACCGCCGTCCCAGCAAGGAGACAGGCCCACGCCAAGTTCCTCCTCAAGACGACAATTGATGGGGTTGCGATTGGATGTTGGTGGACTAGAATGCAGGCAGATGGAAGAGGAAAAGATTCCGCCGGTGGCTACCAGCTTATTCCAAGACCTACTAGACACGGCCATGGGCATCGACATTCTTCCACGCAGCAAGAAGACCGAAATCACCGACATGCTCCAAAAAGCGGACCAGGAAGGTCATCCAATGAGGCGTTGGAAGGCTGCATTCATGGATGAGGAGCATGATTCATTCCCTGGCCATATTCCCAGCTGGGAGGATCTCGAGATTATTATGAAGCGAGCCAAGAAGTGCCTAAACTTTGACCATGAGGAGGCCAGCTGGAACATGGAAGTCCACCATCGACTTCTGGATGGTATTTTCAGACAACCCAAATCGGCTGTTCCAGAGCCCTTCGGCTTCATGTCATGGTATGTGAGACCTAGTAGAGCCTCTTGTCTTCCCACACGATTGATTGTTATCTAGTACTACCGCCAGACCGCACAGGATATAACTGCCATGTTCTATAAGGCAAAAGATGGTTGATTTTTGCCTTTTTGATGACTTCGGTGCGGATGTCCGAGCCTGTGAAAGGTTCGCTCGCCGCACCATCACCTAGACAGTGAATCACACGGAGTATAGTGCTCTTCAGCTAAACCCAATTGTCTTGAGCATTGAGACTAGGCGACCTGGAAAAGATCTAGACGTGGCACAGCTACAGATGGGTGTATGGCATGCAGCGCAGTGGAAATTTCTCCGATCCGCCGTCGAGGTCATGGCCGGATCAAGACAGCCCGAAGGAGCATCTGAGGAGGCAATTGCTGACGCTGTGGAAGGCTTCCTGGCTGAACTAGGATTCCTCCCGAGGGTCATCATCCAGGGGCACCGCTGGTACTTCGTTTTTTCCACTCTCGAACCCCATACAACAGAACTTGAGGATGGAACGAACGTTACTGATCACCGCACCATCCTATGGACTGAGCAGGAATTCGATTCTACCCAGAACATTCTCAAGATGTATCAGATAGTTGCTGGTCTTCGTCGTTTGTCCAAGTGGGCCCAGGACGTATACGTGCCTTGGTATCGAAAACATGTCCTTGGGACTTGGACCTTAGGTTAGAGTGATTAGGGATGGGCTGTAGGTGTAGTCGTGATTCTTGTTCCTATGTCTTTCAACACAGACATTCTCTTGTGAAGGAAGATGTCGAAAAGAGCAGAGTTTAATATTAATATTATTACCTGCAATGGCAAGTCCGCGAGAGACTGTCAGCCAGGACAGCAAAAAAAGACAGTTATCAATACATCACGGTATCAGACTCTAATACCGTAGAGGGTTTATAAGAAGACCTGATGCTCACAACCTCTCTTCTGGTCCAGTTATCCTATCAAGGGCCAGGCTCAAATCTGTCAGCATCAACTCCTAATGTTCGCAAAAGCCATAATCCAACCCCTCCCATGATCCCTCTGCCTCATTTTGAAACACAGCCCTCTCCTTCATCAATTTTTCCCGGTGCCTCTTTGCCTTCTCAACACTCATGATACCCTGGATCCCCTTCCCCTCGAGCCATTCCTCTTGCTGGGGCGGGACATTCGCGGTGCTAATAACACGCATAAAGGGATCCACAAGCCATAGCGCGATAAACCGCCTGTGCCCCGGCTTCGTCTTATCGGCTAGCTCAAAGGGCGTTACGCGATGGTGAAACACGTTAGGGAACGCCAGTAACCTCCCCTCGCGAGTCTCAACTCGGCCATAGTTCTGCAGACACGCGCCTCCAGACATGGGCCCCAGAAGCACCCCGAACACCTGCTCCATCCAGCTGAACGAATTCTGATCCACCGCAGTCTAGTACTCGTCCTGGTACGGACTCGTCTGCATCCGAAACTGCAGGCTGCTGGGCGTGATGTTCTCCGAGTCGAGGTAGTACAGGGCTGTGCCAATGATATGCTCGTTCATCTGGCCCTCTACGTGCCAGCCGCCGAGGGGGAAAGAGGGGTTCTTGTCAGGGTTGAGCTCGATGGAGGCCATCTTGACGATGATCTGGAGGCCAGAGTCTTGGAAGCGCTCGCGGAGTGGGAGAATTCTGGCCGCTCCGTATGGCCAGGCTGAAAACTCCGGGGTGTTAGGTTGAACGGCCTCGCGGGTTTGGGCCCATTTGATGATACGGGGATCGGAATAGTCGATGTAGTCGAATTCGATGTCTTCGTTGGGTTCACTCTGCATGTGGGTTGGGATCACGGAATCCTTTGATATAACATTCACCATGCCGTCGGGCGTGGACGGGTTCCAGTTACGGAGGTTGCTATCACTTAGAATAATGTTAGAGTTGACAGATAAAAATAAGTATATGGGTGTGCTGGGGCAGGTCTCTACCATGGGTTCGCTGGTCTGGGAAATCGGGGTTTTGTCCGTCCGAGCCCAGTCGATTCACCAGAACTGTACTGTGCTAGACAAAAGTCCCAGGCGCCAAGGGCTCTTTCGATCAGTTTTTCGGTGCTCTTGTAGATGTCCTGGTGCTTCAGCGGATGCAAATTGTTGATGTAGCTGGTGAACTTGACACTCCCATCTGATTGAACTGCTAGATTCGAGGGCAACCACTGGTAGTCCAGAGACCAGAAGGTCGGCTCAACCTTGGAACCGCCCACGGAGTAGTCGACGCTTCTGCGTATATCCACAGGACTGGGGGCTTCTGTGCTCTGTGGTATCACCTCTCCCCTGCCAGCCCAGGAGATGGCATCCTCGACACCCACCACCTCATCTTGCATGACACGAGTGCTGCCATAGACCAGTGGATACAAGGAAGGGTGAACAAGATCTTGAACCCGGCTCTCAGTGCCTGGATGCCAATCAGGGCTTGCCTTTTGCTCTTCCTTGAGCTTTTGAAATGCATTCCGTAGTTCCTGCTTTAGCTCCTCATCGATCAGGATGTCTGACTTGACTACCGTGGCTGAGGCATCAAGAGTGGGCACAAGACCCGATCTCTTGAAATACTCTGCCTTGGCACGTAGCTCCTTGATGCACTACAGCAGAGTCAGCCGGAAAGACGCTCACGCGAATAGCGAGAAGGGCTAGAAGCCTCACATAATCGACACATGCTTCATCCAAGATAATCTTTGGTGTCGGGGCCTGCCCAGCAAATGCTCCATCATGCCAGGCAATCCGGTCCTCAGCAATCTCCTTGTACACGGCGTCAGCCGGTAGTGCCAGCGCCTCAACCTTCCACTTGTTGGCAATCTCTGCATCAAAGACCTTGACGTGCCAATCCGGCTTGTCCATGATGCTCTCCATGACCATCATCATGGCGACCTCACGGACGAACAGCATGTCCGACTCGCTGCCGTAGCAATTGTAGTGGACTCCAATCGGATAAATCACGTCGCGGTCGTTGGAGTCATCGTGGCGGATGTCGAGGCCAAGGCCGGGGTACTTATTTTTGGCAGTGTGGGCATTTTGAGTGTGATCCCTGGACGGTGTGATGGCATAGCATCCGACAAGTATTCTCGGGCGGAACAGATTAGCCAACGACCGTCTGGGGCCAGCTGAGAGGCGAGGGAATGCTCGAGCCATGGCATTGGGGTGCCTTTTTTGATATCTGAGGATCGAGTAAGAAAAGCGCAATCTTAACATTAGGGTTAGCCTTGATCCTTCGGCCCAGGGGAGATCACCTGATCATGCAAAAGTACCTACTACCCTAAAACCTTGTCGGAACGGGAAGTTAAATATTCACGTTAATAATAGGAAGATTTAAATATTAAACCAGCTCAAGACCAATTCCCGGCGCTGTCCTAGGTAACTGTTTGATCTTCAGCAACCAATTCATATACTCCCCTGTTTATGAATTGAAGCCAAACGTGATTTGTTGGTCGATCCCGCCGCGATGATGTGAGCATCCAATTGGGCCACATGCTTCTTGAAGAGCAAACCTCGAAGTCCAGAAATCTCCTAGACTCATCGTCATCTTAGTCCTTTGTAAATTTGCTGTCCTTAGTTCGAGATACTCTCGCCTGAGACAGGTGGATTGGTATGCACACACCTTGCCAGAATACCAATGGGAAATCTGGGCGTTTTGGCTTCTGGAACTTGCTGAGCTGATAGAAGTGACCCTCTCGTCTGGAGTGTGCGTAAGTAAGTCCAACGACGACGCCAAGCCGAAATGGGCTTCGGAGTTGCTCCGTGCCGACGTGGAGTAGTCGGGGTGGTTCCGGGTTTGACACCCGGCCGGGAAGTGAGCCCGGGGGTTGCGTACATTTTATCGAACCGTGTTCTTCATTAATGATATGTCTATCACACAAATAATCCGGGGGTTAAAGCAGCCAAATACCCCCTTGGAGGTTAAATAGCCTTTCACAATGTAGCTATGTATGAGTCTTCTACCGCAGTCTAGAGGCAGCAGAAGGACTAAAAACAATGCCACTATGTTAGCAATGCGATATTATGCTATGAAGTGTTGATAATGTGTTCTTTGTTGTAGCTGAAACTTGGCCCTTGTTAGGATAACCGCGTACGATAGATAGTACTAAGAAGGGGTCATTCATAAGGAGACACTTTGGTCAGGATATCTCGATGGCGAAGGCAACCTCGTCGGGTGGATTTTGTTTCTAGGACGTTTCCCGATCGGCCGCCGTTCATTCACTCGCAACCTTCAGTATACGCTTCTGTCGATGTGCCCTATGCTTCGGCCCTTTTACATGTCTGGGGCAGGCAGAACTGCGTACCTCTCCTTGCAATAACATTCCGGACACTGCGCTCTGAACATCGTAGACCATCTACCCACAGCCCTCTTCCACGATCCTGCCTTCACTCCCCTGCTTTGTTGATGCTCCTTGGCGAACCGTGTCCACTGCGTCTTCTTCTTAGGTCGGTATTGCAAGCAATCAAAGCACAGTCCAAAATCTTTCTTCTCGCCAGGAGAGCGCTTTTCACGATCAACTTGAGGCTCGAAGCGTCGGAGAAGCTCAAATATGTGAGAGCAAGCCGACGGCAAGAGGTCTCTGTGGTGAGCCACCGAGGGTACTTCGATGGTCAACATGGCCGAGACCTGGAAAAGATGCTTGCAGGTGAGAGCGAGACAGACGGAATCTATCGGGTCCGCCTCTTTGAATATGTGGACGAGGATTTCAGTTGGTAGGCGCAAGAGGGTGCAAGAGATTAAGGCGCTCGCGACCAGCATCTAAGTAGGTAGTCAGCGATGGGAAACGAAGCCCAGGATAGGAAGCCAAACCTCTGGCTGCCTTTTGAAGCGCTGCAGGCATTTGTGCTCGATCTGTCTGCGTGGAGACATATTGCCAAGTAGTTTTCCGCAAAACTGGCCACTTAACTTCGCCTTGATATTTAATGGTAGAGCACGGGAACAATGATAGGCATCGAGAAGAGTGATGCTCAGTAATGAAATAAACCTTGATATAACGTTATTGAATAAATGCGCCGAAGTGGGTATTCAAATATCGAGGCCATCAGCGCTCCTCTTCCATTCCAACAATCCCCATTCCGCCGTTTTTTTCTAGTATGATAGCATCCTCGGATTGAAGTTGATGGAGAAGCGCTGTGGCAGGTGCGAGTTGAAAAAGATACGGAAGAAGACTCGGCCCATTCTTGGCGGCGAGTGCTCGTCATAGAGGTAACGGCATGTGATTGTGCCCGTCAAAGAGAATATGAGGGTTATAGGTTGAATGTGAGTGGGAGCGTCCCGCCATATCAACATCCAGGTCATAGTTCGGCTCGTCTGATTTATTGTCATATCTCTCGGACTCGTGCACCTCAGCCTCATCTACCCCGGTCTCATCTTTTATGTTACTATTACTAGAGCCATATTTACCAGAAATGATATCTGATATACCTATACAGTAGTCACTCGTTTGAAACCTCCTGGCATGGAAAGTCTGGCGGATTTTGCAGATCGCTTCCGTCTTCTCAACAGACTCCAGCAAGGCGGCTTCAGAGACCCCAGAGTGTTGCTATTGCAGCTAAAAAATGCAAGTGCATTTACGGCTAGCTATTACGCGCGCTAGCTTAGGAAAACTCGTTCATCGGTCGGGCGTAACAAGCCGCAGACGGTGGTGATGACTTGAGGCCCTAGCTCTGGGAAGCGATACAGCTGATTCGCTGATAATCTTCGCTATCTGCAGTCGGTCCGGTCCATGAGACCTGTTAGACATGGCTACAGATCTATTTTCTCTCCTATACTATTACATTCCATATTGTCATGGCTTAGCCGGCATTCTTCGGCTATGCTGTACTTGTTGGCAAAACTGACTTGCTTATTTGACTCCTTCACCACTGCATTGAAAGAGACCGGCAGCAGTACATTGAGCCCGCGCTTGATATCCTGGCTCACTCGACTACATCCCATTCTGTGCTGGAGGAGCAGGTAGGGTCAGGCCTGGCCATAATCAACAAGGTAGTCAGTCTGATCCAACAATAGGCCGACGCGGAACTCTCTGTGGACGATGTAGTGGCCGGTCTTCCAGGCCGAGAAGGTTCACATGAGAGCGATGACTTGCCTGCCATTGATGCATCCACAGAACTGGTACTCCGCAGACTGGTATTTGCGTGCCTCGGATACCTCACTCTTCTTTATCTTGCGGCAACTACCTTGTCCGACGACATGCTGGCAATTGATGTTGCGCCAAGGAAGAAGGTGCCAGCAACGAGCATCGATTTGTCTAGTGTCTCACCACGGCCCTTTCATGGCATGCTCATGAACTTTGGCGAACTATTCCCTAGGACCTCCGCGGAGCAACCTTATATACGTCAAGGTTGAGCTTCTTCTCGCTCTATCGGCTCTCCAACGTGAGTACCAGATGAGTAGATATTCTCAGTGCTCATCTTGACTTCAATCCCGTCATGAACGAGTTGGTTCTTCCCGGTTTCCTTCTTTCTGCCTTTTCCATTCCTACCGTTTCGAAGATGTGTCTGTGTTTCACCGGTAAGAAGCGATAATATACACGGTCGACTGGGTTACGATATCGAACCTCCGCATGTTCCAGTTTTTTGGGCGCTTTCAATACTAGCTATGCTCAAGATGTTAGGGACGATCGTTTCGTGGACAAACATCCAACACAAGCATTACTCAATGAGGTTCTACTATCACATCGAATCATCTTTAGGCTGGGCCGCCGGTCTCGTGCACTGTTCTTGTCTTTGGAGCGCGCCAAGGCCGGGCGTGATGAGCTCCTAGATCCATGACTCATTCGACTGTGTGGCCAGAAAAGGATAGACTTGGGAAAACTCGACATCGCCTGCAGTCTTGTCACTCGAACACTCTACAGCGCACTGCTCAGGTTGTTTTGACTTCTCGGGAATAGTAGAATTCATGAGCGATGGCTGAGTTGGGCTATGCGGAGCGGCACGCAAATGAAAGTGAGAAGATACAAGACGGTGTTTGGCAATGCATGGATTGAGAAAGCTATTCATGCGCTACCTGCCATCCCAACTGCTTGGCTCATAACTAGCACATACTCCAAGAATCACCCTCATCTTGAAACAAGTCCTATTTGTGTAAATAGAGCCTCTAGATTGGAAATTAGCGAACAAATAATACATTTTGTTAAAGTGTCATGGCACCGCACCCCCTGGGGCCGGCGCTTGGTATTTGCCATTAGCCACCTAGCTAAACGTGGAGATCGCGTTCTTTCTATAGGCGGACCTTTCCATTAGCATGGATCTGATCATCTGGCATGTCAACGGTAATTCCTAGTGTCTTAACGCTGCTGCGATGGACCAACGTAGACAGGGTGGCCGCTAACCATGGTCTGCTGTGGTGCAAGGGGAGCAGTCTTTGTGTAGAATGTGTGCTTGGGTTTGAGTTGGAACTGATATGATGAGTTGTGAGTTGGGATGCTGGTGGGTTAAAACTAAGTTTTGACAACCGGCGGATGGCTGATGGCTCTTGTATGACAAGCTTCGTCGCCCTGCATTGAATCGAGGAGCAACATTGACGCCGCCTACCACATGTCCAGTTTGGGGATTTCGATCTGAGCAACTTTGCAACATCCAAGAGACCGTGGCTGGGCGAAAGTGCAATATTAAGATCGTCAACAATGCCACGACATCTCTGCTCGCGTGGGCATATCGACAAGATTGGTTAAGCAAGGATTGAACTATTAAAGGGAGATAAAGATCAGCGGATCAAAGAGCAGGTCTGTTTTACTTGCAGCGCATAAATAAATAATAAACAATAAGGGACGCTTCCTTATGTAACGGTGCACCTTAGCCGTCACGCCACAGGGCAAAAGATTGGGCTATAATCGCTATTGTAGCAATCATAGTGGTGCTTCAGCTGCCTTATAGAGGCTTACAGCGCTGTTACGGGGAACCAAGCCGTAACACCTTAAAGGGTTATAACGTTAGACCCACCCTAACCGGCCGGCCCCCCCAACCGTCCGGCTTTTACAGCAAAAACCATGTATTTTAGGCCTTTATATCTTAATAACTAAAAGTAATTAAAAAGAGAAAGGGTTATATTAAAATCTATAAAATTAATTTAATAAGATAAAAGAGCTTTAAAAAATCTAAATAAATTACTTAATTTTTAAGAATTTCTTAAATATTAAGAAAACTATTTTATAAGAATTACTAAGAGACTTTAAGAATTAATAATTAATTAAGAAAAAATAAATATTAAAGTAATTTTAAGACTTTCTATTTAATAAATATAATAAAAAGATAAAAAAAAAATCTATATAATAAAAACCTATATATTAGCTTAATAATTAAGCTTTTAAAATATAATAGCTTATAATAGACTAGACCAAGAGCGGCTATTACCTAGGGTTAGTGATAGTATTTATTAACTTAAGGAAGGAAGGAAAAGGAGTCCTCCCCTCTTATAATTTAGCTTAGGTCTAGACTAGGTCTAGACCCTAGCCTAGCTCTTATTACATAAGTATATTATATAACTTACCTAAGGCTTAGGCATAGCCCGAGCCTATTATATACCCTTTTCCTCCTTAAAATAATTCCTTTCCCTAGGTTTACCCCCCCTTTTACCGGGTGCTTCTCTCTTTAGGGTTTTATTAATAATAGGGTTTAAATATATGCACTTCCTTCTCTCCTCTCCCTTAGCTTAGCCTAGGTATTAGTTAGCTAGGGTTATTTATATATATAGCCTATATACCTCTTAGACTATTTATTATCCTTTATAGCTTAATATAGGCTTAGCCTAGGTTTATATATTATTGCCTTATAAATAGATATATTTCTTATTAGGTATACCTCGCTAATTTATTTTTTTTTTTTTTTTATTATTTTTATAATTATTTATTAATATTCTTCCTTTATATTATCTAAATATAATTATTTTTTCTTTATAATTAGGCTTTATTTCTCTTAAATATAACTATTATTTCTCTAATTCTTTTCCCTATTATCTCCTCTTTATAAATATAAAATACTTAAATTATCTCTCTTATCTTTCCTCTTATTATACTTATTAAACCTTTATATAATTAGACTATTATTATATTATTACCTATATAATTCTTTATTTATCTACCTCTTATTATACTTACTCTTATTATATTACTAATAATATAAGTATTACTATTAATCCGCCCTAGGATCCCCTTAATTCTCCTTCTAATAAGAGCTATAATAAGGGCAATAATTATTTATTATATTATACCTTAGGCGAGTTTCTTATTAAAAGAGACTTTAATAATAAAGACTTAGTGCTTTTAGTAAAACTTAGTCTATCTTATTAATAATATATTAATTAATTTCTAACCTTAGGTAAAGCGCTTAATTATATTTTTAGCTAAGGTAAGGCTTATTAAGCTTATTATAATATTAAAAGTACTTATAATTAGGATTATAACCTCTTAGCTATTAATCTAGGCCTATATCGCCTCTTTAATAATATTATCGCGGCTATTAAAGATAATATATATATTAAGACTCTTATTATTATACCTTTTCCTAAGTAAAAGGGCAAAGGTAAAAAGGCTATTTTTATTTCTTTCTTTACTTAGCTCGCCTATTACTAGTGGTTTACCTTTGCTACTACCTTTATTTATTAGACTTTTACTAAATCCCTCTATATGCCTAATTCTGCCCCTAATTTATCCCTAACTAAGAGTTAGGGCTCCCCCTTTAATCTTACTAGCTCCTCCCTTATTATTACCTCCTAGGCACTTACCCCTAGGTATCGCGGGGCTATTGCTAGGTTTATTACTCTCTTATAATTTAATTAGCTTATTAATATAATAATTAATGCCTTTAATTAAATATATGCTAAAAATCGCATAATTCGCTTTATTATTAATAACCTCTTTACTTATTATAAATAGGCTTATTAAGAATAAAATAATATTAATATTACTTTAATTAATATCCTAAGAGAAATAACTTAAACCCTTAATTACTTAGCTTAGACTTAGGATAGGCGCTCTATATCCCCTAAGTCGCTTATTATAGGTATTATCTTATATTATAATAACTAGGAAAAATATAATAACTAAGGCTATAGCAGATCTAATTATAGTTCTAGTAATCTCTTTAATAATAATAAAGATACTTAAGTTTATTGCCTCTCTAAACCTAGATTAAACTCTTATTAATATCTTATATACTTATTATACCTTTAGTTAGTTAATTAGTATTAATTTACTATAGCTCCTTATATAACGCGGGCTATCCTTTATATATATATCTCTTTACTTCCTTTTATAATCCTCTAATATTTTTATTTAGGCAAAGTTTTCTAATAGCTCTTAAGTAGGCTAAATATAACCTTTTTACTTTATAAAAATATTTTAATATTTCTCTTATCTTAGTATATTCTTTATTACTAAGATCTCTTTTACTTAGTATTTTATATTCTCTTTCTTATTAAAGTCTATTATTATAAGCTCTAGGCCTAGTTTAAATTTAGCGAGTTCTTAGCTAAGGAAAAGGTAAATTACTACTCTTTTTATTAAGTTAATATAAAATATTAAGTAAATACCACGGGGGATATCTAATTTTACTATTAATAATATTAATACCTTAATAACCTTATACTTAGCTATAACTTAATCTAATTTTTAACTTAGGCGATTAGTTTTTATATTATATAAACTTAGCTAAACCTTATCTTTTACCTAGAATTACTCCGCGGGTTATTATAAGCCTACTAAGGACTTATATTTCTATTATTATACAAAGGCTATAATAGCTTATATAAGCTCTATACCTATTTATAGGTATTTTAAGAAGGTAATTATTCTTCTTTTTAATAATATCTTACTTTCTTTTATAATTAATATATTTTATATTACCTCTAAGTTAAACCTATATAATAGTTTATTTAGGCTTACCCCTATAATTAATAAGTCCTTATTATTTAAGGCTAATTAATATACTAATAAATATAAGGGCTAATTAAGCTATAAAAATAAAACTATAACTCTTAGGATAACTTATACTTCTTAATTAGCTCTCTTTATACTATTATTTATCTAAGGGTAATAGGCTATTAATAAGAGCTAGGCTATCTTAGTAATTTTATAAAGTATTATCTAAAACTCGCTTAGCTAATTTAAGCCTCTATTTATAATAATATTAAGCAAGAACTTATAAAATCGCTATTAATAATCCTAGAATCTCTCTATATATATTATAATAATTATAAATATTATTACCTCTAGCTATATATATTTAAATAGCTTATTTATAATAACTATTAAATACCTTAGGTCTCCTTTCTCTTTTATAAATAAGTCTATTATAAAGTCTATAGAGATTTAGGTTTAATAATAATCTAGGATTAAGAGTAGCTATAATAAGCCTTACCTTTATTACTAGCTCTTATATACCCTATAGTAATAATAGTTCCTTATAAATTATATTACTAACTAAGATATATTATCTTAGTAATAGCTCCTTTAGAAGAATTAGAAAATAGTATTTTTCCCTAGGTATACTAAGATAGAGAAGTTATATATCTGCTAGATTAAGGCTATTATAAGGGGTTCTTATAATAAGACCTAGAGCCTTCCCTTATAAAATAGCACCTCTTATATATTTAAGGAGTAATCTTATACCTATTCTTATATTAATACTTTTTTTAGAAACTTATAGGCGCTACTCTTTATAGCCTTAAGCCTATAGAGGTAGTTCTTATCCTCGCCTATAGCTTTATTCTAGAATATCTAGAGGTATTTTTTAATAAATATTATCTTACTTAGCGATAAGGCCTAATATAAGGCTAGATTAGGTCTAGGGCTTATTATCTTAATCGCTAATTATTACTAATACCTAAGCTAACTTAGCTTTTATAATAATAACCTTAAGATAATAATTAGCCTTAGTACCTATCCCCTATATAGGCTAATCTCTATCTTATCTTATTTTTATTATAATAAGGCATTAGGCCTCTAGGCAAGGTAACTAGGTTTATATTATAGGCTATAATTAAACTTTAAGAGCTTATTTACTTATTATACTTATTATTCTAAGATCTCTTATACCTTTATAAAGTACTCTAAGTTCTTATAATTAATAAGTATAATAAATAAGTTACTTACCCCCCTAAGCTTAATTAACTAAGTATATAAATAGCTTATTACTATAAGTAGCTCTTTATTATAGATTATATAATTCCTTTATATAGGTATTAAAGGTATTAAGTAATAAATAACTAGGTATAATATACTTACTTTATCCTCTTATAAAAGGCACTCCCTTAGCGCTATCTTAGAGTAATCTACCTTTATTATTATTTATTATCTTAGCTTTTATTATATTAATACTAGATATAAAATAAACTATGCCTTAAGCTTATTAAATGCTTTTTATTTCTCTTTGCCTTAATAAAATATAACTCTTTTCTTTATAAGGTAATTTAAGGGTTTTATTATAATTATAAAGTTATTTATAAATTTATAATAAAAGTTAATAAATCTAAGGAAACTATATATACTATAGACTTAAGTTAAGGGCTCTTATTCTTAGATAACTTATACTTTCTCTAAGTTAAGTTAAACTTTAACTCTAGCTTAAATAATATAACCTAAGTATTTAATCTCTATAATTATAAAGGCATATTTTACTAGGTTTAGGTTAAGGCCTATTTTCTAGAGCTTTCTTAGTATAACTTAAACTTTTTATATATAATCCCTTCTTAAGTTATCTAAGTAAACTAATATATTATTAAGATATATTATAATAAAGTCCCTAAGGCTATTCCCTAAGGCGCTATTAATATATTTTTAGAAAGTTATAGGGGCTTTTATTAGGCTAAATAATATAATAAGCTATTTAAATAACCTAAACCTTATCTTAAATATAATAAGATATTTATTACTCTCTGCAATATATATCTTATAAAATATTATATAGATATTAAGTTTAATAAACTATTTCGCCTTAAATAAGAAATATAATATTTCTTTAATAAGAGGTAATAAGTAATAGTCTTAGTTTATTACCTTATTAAGCGCTCTATAATTAATATAAAAATACTATCCTCTCCCTAGCTTTTTTACTAAGAGGACTAAGGCGGCTATTACGCTTAAGTTAGCCTAGATCTAACCCTTATCTATAAGCTCTATAACCTATCTTCTAACTTCTAAGAGATAGTCCCGCGGTATATTATAAAGGGGGCCTTATAGTAGGTCTAGCTCGGTTTTATCTAGGCTCTTCTTAAGCTTAATTTAGTAATTAGATAATCCTCTATATAAGGGAAATATAAAGGCCTTTTCTTTATTAAATAGGTCTATAAAGTCCCTAAGCTCTTCTAAGATTATTATAGGGGGGGTCTTAGCCTCTCTCTCCTTAGGTATTATTATTTATATTATTAATATAATCTCTCTTAAGCTTATTATTATAAGAGAGCCTTTATTAATTTTAAGGCGCCTCTCTTATTAAGCTAGCGCTATAAAGACTAAGCCTATTATAAGGGTAATCTTAATATATATTAGCTATTAAGTAGTCCCTTTTACCTTAAGGCCCCTTGCTGCCTTAATTATAATTTCTCTATATTAATTATAAATACTAATATTATAATAGGCTACCTAGGGAAGGCCTAAGATTATATCCCTTATAAGTCCTTATATTATATAGAAGGCGGCTATAGATATCTAGTTATTAATATTAATCTTATATTAGGCTAAGTATATAATAAGGGAGAAGGCCTCTCTCTTTTATATCTTTTTCTTTTTAACCTTTATTATAGTCTTTATTTATTATTTCTTTAATAATAATATTAGCTCTAATCTTAGCCTCTAGGCTATATAGTTATTAATCGCTCTATAATAATTATAGCCTATATTAATCTATATATTAATAAACTTTATTTTATTAAAGAAAACTAATATTAGTAATAATAAGCTATTTATTTTATTTTTTATTTTATAAAACTCTTTCTAAGGTTTATTAATATATTTCCTTAGTATTTAAAGGTAAGATCTTTCTTATCTCTTTATAAGATTTTACTTAAGAGTATTTAGTTTCCCTAGCTATTTAATTCTATCTTTAATAATAAATTATTTCCTTTTATATTAATTCCTTATATAATTATCTTAGTATTAGGCCTAATTACTAAGGCTAGATAATACTCTTTTATTAAGTATATTTATAAGCTATAATATAAGTAAGCGCTAGAGGCTTTATAAGAGCTAAGTACCCCCTTAGAGATTTATATTATATATTACCTTAGGGGATTTATACCTAAGCTATAGCTAAGTTATTTCTTTCCTTTTTATTTTATAATATAAGCTATATTTACCTTAGATATTAATATATCCCCCTTATAATTTATTATAAAAATATATTATATAATAATATAAGTCTTAGATTATTAATACTTTTTTTTTATAAAATAAGATTTAATATTTATTATAATATTCTTATATATAACTATAGCTTAATTATAATTATCCCTAAGGATACTTCTATTAATATAATAATTATATATCCTCTTATTAAGAGACCTCTTAAGTTTTATAAGCTTAATATTATTATCTTAATTATCTCCCCTTATTATTATTATAATTTACTTAAAGTATATAAAAAAAGTAAAAAAGGTCTTATTAAGCCCTTATTTTATTTATTTTAGCTTAATTTAAGTTAATTTTACTTTATAAGAATTATTATAAAGTATTATTAAGTAATTAAAGAATATTAATAGCTAATACCCTAAGGCTATATCTTCCTTAAAAAATACTATAACCTTAGTCTAGACCTCCCCTATAAGATTCTTTTATAAGAATATCTATTAATCCTTCTAGCCCTTAATATTTTCCCCTTCTAACTCTAAGGTATATTCTATTAATAGCCGCTATGCTCTAAATTATTTATTATCCTTAT
This sequence comes from Fusarium piperis, assembly GCA_027886205.1. NCBI lineage: Eukaryota > Fungi > Ascomycota > Sordariomycetes > Hypocreales > Nectriaceae > Fusarium > Fusarium piperis. The sequence continues at coordinate 126,295 of RZGM01000083.1, forward strand.
TAAAGGCTAGTCCTATATTAACCTTCCTCCGGCGCCTAATTAAGAATACTAGGGCTATTAGCGGCGAGTTAGGGAGGGGTATTATAGGGGGGGGGACCTAAGCTAAGGGAGGGCCTTCTTAGGGCCTATTCCCCTTGATTTAGGCCTATAAGAGTTCTATTAACTAAGGCATTATTGCCTCTAGCTCCCTATATATTATTTCCCTAATTACTTATACTTCTAGGCTAAGGCTTAAGAGGTCTATCCCCCCTCTGCCCCTTATATATATATTAGATATATTCTTATTATTATATTTATTTATTAATATATATATTTAGTAGCTAAGGAGTTATTTATATCTTAGGCTAAAGGAAATTAATAAATTATAATAGATTAGACTAAGAGTAGCTATTACCTAGGGTTAATAATAATATTTATTAACTTAAGGAGAGAAAGAAAAGAAGTCCTCCCCTCTTATGGTTTAGCTTAGGTCTAGACCGGGTCTAGACCCTAGCCTAGCCCTTATTATATAAGTATATTACGTGACTTACCTAAGGCTCGGGCGTAGCCTAAGTCTATTATATAGCTTTAAAAAGTTAAAATCTTTTATATCTTTTTTAATATTAAGATTAAAAATATAAAAAAACTATATTTATATTACTTAAATTTAAAAAGAATTATATAGACTTAGAATACTATTTTAAACTATTTCTTTAAATAATATATTTTATATAAGTATATTAAAAATAATTATATTTAATTTATTATAAGGAATTACTTTAAGACTCTTTATATTCTCTTTTAATATAATTTTTTATAGAATTATATATATTACTTATATCTCTCTAGCTATTTTCCTTAATTAATTAAAAAGTCTTTAAATATAGCGTTTTAGGTGTGAAAAGTGGCTGGTTGGAGGGGCCGGCCGGTTGGGGTGGGTCTGACGTTAGTGGTAAAACCGGTTATTTCTCAACGGTCGTTATGGCTGGATAAGGTTAGCAAGCCATAGTCACGTGAATGTGTTGCTGCAACAACAATTGTTTCCCGGCCCTTACTCCACAAAATAACAACCGCCACCCCCTGCGTCACATCACCACCAACACGTTCATGAATATTGTTTTATCCTGCTCGACGTGGTAGAATGAGCACTGAATATGTCTTGGCCTGGTTGAACTCGACCGAGCAGCCTCCTTTACCCGGCGACAACCCCTCGCCACGAAGCGACAAGCGCAGGAAGATCAGCCACGACTGCAGCGTCTCGCGATTACTAACTCCTGCCGGCTCTGACGCTGACCTTGTCGATCGAGAGAAATATACCATGGAATCTCCAGGGAAGCGGAAGCGTCCTGAAGATGATACATCTATCGAGGACCCATTCGTCAGCGGGGAGGCCATGGATGAAACACCAAAGGCCAGTCGGGCCCCAGCCTGGGTGAAGAGCCAAGAGCTGGATTATCGGGAACAGAGCTCTCCATCATTTGCTTCAACCTCCTCCTCTCGAGTCTCGTCGTCAATATCTCATCGCTCGTCCCCGACAAAGCAGTTTCGCAACGCCGATCTGCGAAAGATTTTTCGGCCGGAAAGTTTTGTCGTGAGCAAGGACAGGTTGCCGGTATCACTTCGCCACCTTCGTCAAGCGCTTTTAGGGATTAGTGGCGGCAGAAGCATCCTACCTGCTACCATTAGAGAGCAGGTTAGTACTTGATCTAGCACTGGAGGAGTAGCAACTAACACAATGCGCAGTTTGGGGATGTGGCACTGCCGTCCGCTGCGTTTTTCAACGCAGATGAAGTGGACCAGAAACCCCAAATAGCGGCTCAATGGCGCTATCCTCCTGCAGATCTTGTCAACGAGATTCTACTTTGTGCAGCTTTGTGCTTGGACGAGCATGATGGCGAATCGTCCTGGAACCATGATGTTCATGGTCCTATTCTGAAATGGGTATTCGGCCCAAGGAGACGCCGTCCCTTGGTAGACTATCGTTATTGGTAAGTACTTGTCCAAGAGAACTACGGCAACTTGAGCTGTGCTGATACCTGATGTCAAAGTACCTCGGCACAACTAATTGGGAAATTCAAACCGAAACACGCCCCATCCAAGATGGTTGACTATTGTATCATCATCCGCCCCGAAGATGACGGGCCCGAATCCGACGCCATCGAAGCCCTTTGCGACAAGAGGCCTGGTCAAACTATCAACCACACAGACTGGGGGAGTTTCTGCAAGAGCCCAATCGCCATCTCCATCGAGACTAAGCGTCACCTGGAAAACTGGGATCAAGCTGTGCTGCAGATAGGCACCTGGCACTCGTCCCAATGGCGGAGTCTATTGTGGGAAAAGGAACGTCCCCTGCCTTCGATCGATTTCATACCAGGCATCATCATCCAGGGCCACAGCTGGCGTTTTGTTGCTAGTACCTTTGTTAACAACAAGGCAGTACTTCACCATTCTGTTGAAATCGGGGACACGGAGACCGAACTTGGTATCTTGAAGATCACTTTGTCATTGCAATACTTGACAACTTGGGTGGAGGAAGTCTACTGGCCTGCATTCAAGGCCGATATGCTAGGAATGGCTGTGGTGTAGGCATGGCCCCTGAACTGCAACGAGTTACTATTGTGACGAGCTAAGATTTGCTGAGGCGGGGATACTGATATGTATGTAAATATGAAGCTTATGGGATATTACTTAATGTATTCAAAGCTATTAGGTATGATGCCTCTGTTGTGTTAAACCCCCCCCCCCCCTTTTTGGCTTCCTTAATCTATCACGCGTTATGAACCTTGGATATGGAACAGGGTTAAAAAGCTTCGGCCCCGTAACCGCAATGATGCCCCTAACGGCCGACATGCACAGGGTACATGGAAAGTGATTGAAGCCATTCGCAATTGCCAACCGCTCCGTCAAATGAGGTCTGAGGGATTGCGCACGTGGTGTATATCATCTGTGCGAGTCTAGACTTCTGAGGCGGAACATGACTTTGAGATATACGATGACAACCGGAATTGGAGGCATATAATGCCGCAGCCGAGGTATAGTGAGTTCTGACATGCCCTAATCGTAAACGGCTCGCCATATACTGTCCTAGAACCTAAGACCTGCCGCAAGACTATGTAGAAAGCTGCCGAGATACTCTCTACCCTTGTTTCCGGATCAAGGGGTGCCTTGCCATCTACGCAGGCCTACGCAGGCCGGCAAACCTCCAAACGATTACCGCTGACTGGACAAACCAGCATCCATCCCCCTTGAGTGCAACCGAGCCGTAGGCAAATTGATGGAGAGCGCTCCTGCTAGACTGACTTACGTCAGCTGAGCGGACGTGACTTGACGCCATGTCCTGCCCTCTCGTATGACCTACACCCCGTCACAGCCGCCAGTGCAGGCTATGAGCACTGCGGCTCTCTGCAACGTCTTGCCGAGATACGAAGCACCCAATTATATGAGCACCAGGTGCTTTTTCTGCCTTACGGCTTTCAGCTTCCCCCATTGCGGATAGATGAATAGGACCCCCAACCAGGCCAGCTCCATCGCCACCAGATAGCCACTAACATGACAACCTCAACTGGCAATGCCCTCATTAGAGCTGGTCTTATTAATGTCGTGGCCCTTCTCGCAACTTAATGGACTAAATGATTTATAGATTGCCTATGACTTTTAGCCTGCTGATTGTCAACCATATAGAAGATTTAACTTATATCCTTGCTAAATGTCACCTGCGATTTACGGCATCATTATGCTCGTTATTAGGTAGTATTCTATAATTCCGGGGAAACATTAAAGACCTTGAATGGTAGTATCCATTTCAAATACTGCTACGTTAGGTAATAATTTGCCCCTGGTCCAACAGAGCGCGACGCCGGGCCACGGGCAACATTCGATACGAGCTGTATGAGAGTGGAGTGGCTATACTTGCTTAGAAGAGGGGTGTCCGTCTCGAACTCGGTGGTGGTGCAGGCCTGTATTTTACCAACACCATTATTCTAGGCAATAGCATAGCCCAGCCGCCTCTTTCTTGCATAAGACGGCCTCATCCCTGCGCATCCCTGCGTGCGGTGTTTTTAGACGCACAACTCGGAACACATGTGAAGTGAACAAGGTGTCAAGGCCTCGGCTTACACTGTCTTTACTGGTAGGAGGTTGCAGAAGGAGGGCAGCGGGTAAAGAATAAGACGCAGCAAACGGAATGTCGCCGTATTATAAAGAGCTCTCCCTACATCTCCTTCAGCACCCTTTTCTTTAGATCAAGTTCCTAGTTCCCCTATGCAACATTTCTTACTCAAAGCTCACAAATCCATCCCCCCCCCCCTGCAGCAACCATGAGCGCAAATATCCGAACCAATGCGGTGAAGCTCGCCCGCCGGGATGGTCACAAGATGACCGATCAGGGAGTTTCATTTGGATACCCTGAGCTGTCTCTCTCCACCAACGGCGAGCCTGTGGAGGCTGTCACGCCTGAGTCCAAACATGTGCTGGTCATCGGGGCCGGTGTTAGCGGGCTGATGGTTGCCTGGATTCTCCTTGACAAAGGTCACCGGGTTACCGTGCTGTCCCAAGACTGGGCCTGGACGAATGACTTCAAAAGATCCCGCATAGCATCTCAGATCGCGGGTGCGCTCTGGGAGTTCCCCCCTGGCGGATGCGGCTTGACCGAGATCGAGTCTCCCGGTGCCGGTTGGGCGGCCATCGATCACTACCGGGAGTGGGCCTTGCAGAGCTATGAGTTCTACGAGAAGTACCGTGGCGTGTTTAACCACCACGAGGCGACGGGCCACTCGTTCGGGGTCAAGTTTGCCAATCTCCATCAGTTCTTCTACACCAACGTGAACGGCGATGGTGGCGACGAGGAGTCGGTGAAGCGGAAGGCGATCCAGGCCGAGGCGGACAAGGGTCTCATCAAGGGGTTCCACACCTACACCAAGGAGCAGATGCAGACAGAGTTCAAGGACATCATCCAGACGACTTTCCAGAACCAGTCTCTCGAGAGCGCCTACACCCATAGCGCGCCCATCATCAACACGGACAAGGCAATGGCCTACCTCATGGCTCTGGTTCAGGCCAAGGGCGCGAGTATGGAGACGCGGAAGCTCGACCAACCTATCAACGCCGTTGGCCAGCAGCTATTGGAGGACTTTGACGCTGATGCCATAGTCAACGCCACTGGTCTCGGCGCCAGAGAGCTGGCCGGTGACGAGGACGTGTACCCCGTCCGGGGAGCGGTCCGGCGCGTTGAAAATACACACCGAGGCCAATTCAGGCACCTGAACGACGCGTACCTCGTGCCCGCGCAGAGGGACAAGAACAAGCATCCCACCAAGACCGTCTTCATCGTGCCGCGCAACGACGACGTGCTATACGTAGGCTCCATCATCCAGCCCAACAACCACGATTTGGACCTCAGTCCGGACTCGCCCGAGGTTCATGTCATGTGGGACCGCGCGGGTGAGTTCATGCCGAGCCTGCTGCACGCCGGCTTCTTCCCCGGCTTTCCTTTTGCCCAGGGTCTCCGGCCCTTCACACGAAGGAACGTCAAGGTCAGGGCCGACGAGGAGGCCGCATTCCCACTGGTGCACAACTATGGCCACGGAGGCTCTGGGTGGACGCTTGGCATGGGGACTGCACGATGCGCTGTGCTTATACTGGAAAGGCTGTGGAAGCACGAGAAGGCGGTCGAAATCAACAAGGCGATATATGGAGGGCGCCCCACCGAGCAGTGCAGTAGACCACGGCCAAACAAACTCTAAGTCGACACGTTGCCTGTTGGTCAGATCACCTCCGGAGGTCAGCAAGCAGGGTACTCACCAGGGGGCTCCAACAAGTACTACACAACAATACTTCAGTAGTATCGACGCGTGTCCACGCCAAGGTATTCCGGGGGTGGAAGTGGTATCAATGCAACGTTAGTCTGCAGCACTGAAGTGACTACATCAGGCTCAGCCTCGGGCACAGATCCAACATCTGACGGGGCCGCGCCTTCAATCATAAGACGCTTAATGATACCATTGTTGAGTTGTATGACGCATCCAAGAGGATTTGTCATGCGCGATATAAAAGAACACAGTGAGATACACAACACAGTTGCTGTATGCCCAGACGAGCTGAACACAATGACGGCGAGAAACCCACAAATCTGACATATGAAACCCACAAAACCTGTATATAAGCATCGCAGATACTAAGCTTACCGCCTATAGCCTACTCTTCATCGGAGGTGCCGAACATTAATTTGTACTTGTGCATGTAGTGTTCACGTCTGACAAAGACCAAGCCTATGAGTGTCACTCTGCAAGTTACTGGCACAAACTACTTTTCTCTTGGAGAATATGATAATAGTCGCCACCTGCATAAAAATTCAGCCAGTGTCATGAGAATGCAAGTGCCATTATCAGATTCACGCTCATTACGAAGTTTGCCAAGGCCTTGAAGCACCAGTAATGAAAACATTTACTATATTAGCCGCGCCATCGCTGTGTCATTATGAATAATCATATCGGCAGCCTCCTTTCCACCATCTCTCAAACAAGTTGGAAGATCTCCCTGCGCCAAAATGCGGCGCTTTCTGAAGTCATATACTCCTTGGTAACTTGGCTGTCTTCCTTGTGCTGCTTTAGCACATGCAACCACCGCCAGAGGCCAGACCACTGCAGGATATGTGCCCCGATCGCAACACTCTGGTGTTCCTAAATCTGAAATACAAGGTTTATGGCACCCGGCGGGAAGTAGACCGTCTACATAGGCTTCAATACAAGATAGCAGCCTCCGTCTCCGTGATACGTATGGTCCTTCTTCTAAGCGGCCCAGTTGAAGTTCTTGTCTGGGAGAATGTATGCAAACCCTATTCTGCCCTCTTGCACAGTAATCCACGTCCCATGGCTGTCTGTGTGGGCGCCCGTATGATACCCGCCTTGTGACATGAGAGCTCATTCAGTCCCGCATCGCCACTAATGCATGTCTTCCGTAGACGCATCTTCTTTTCCCCCTGGGTCACGACCAAAGACGCACTCACAAACACACTAAATAAGATAGCAATTCGATCCACTCAAGAACTTAGCCAAAACGCATGGCGGCAAAGGGTTTGCTAGGTCAAGCAGGTTCCAGGGGTCCTCGATTGGCTCGTTAGCCAGGAACCGGTGCCGAGCCTGACGAAGCGCCTTGAGTTGGCACGATAAACCGTTGGAAGGGAGAGAGGGGATCTGGACTGAAACCTTGCGATCCAGGTTGAAAATCCAGTCATCGTCAAATAGTGGCTCGATGACACGGCGGGGAGATTCCATTCAAAAGGCTGATCCCCATTGACAACGATGAGTGCCTGGGTTGATCTGCTGTCGACCAATCTCTGGGCCTCGTGAGAGGTCACAAAGTGTGCGTCTACAGGGCCTTTGGCAGAATCGATATTCGCCAGGCAGATGTCGGATGATAATTCTATCATTTTCTCGCCTGTGGCTTGGCCCCTTGAACGAGGTTGCTTGTTCGAACGTTGATATCTTTCTTGTTTGTCTGGGAGCTCCTCAAAGGTCGCTCTGCAAAAATATTTTTGTCGAGAACCATATCACAAAGATGGGCGCTACTTGGCATCACAGTGTCTGAGATTAGGCGATTGGCCTGGGTTTTAAGAGAAGATGTCGCTTGGTTGGGCCTTGTAGGTGAATTTTGCTCGAAATTCTTGTGCCAAAAGGTCTGGGGGAGGGTATTCAGAAATTTCAACATTGTCGGATTGGGTTGGAAGCTTCGTTTGAACTCAACGAGTCTGGTTTTGAGGTGTCCTGGAGGAACCCTGAGCTGATGTACTCCCGTAGTCTATCCTAACTCACAAACGAAGGTCATGCCAAATAGAAGTATGTCCATCATTGTCTCCTTCACCATCAAGCTCGTCGTCATTCTCGTCAGCAGCAGGACTTTCGCGTTTCCTCGAGTCCACTCTCTTGCCTTTATGAACAGCCGCAGGGGTTGCGTCGAAGGTACCCGAGTGATGGATTTTTTTGGCAGTGTTCTCCATTCTTGAAGACGTCCAATGCCAAGGGTTCACAAAACCAGGTCGAACCAGCAATGAATCAATTACGGCCCCACCCAGGCCCGGAGTCTGGTCCCACTTACTCGGCGATGCCCACATCCAGTACCACGGAGCTTCCGGAAAGGACCAAAATCGCGTTCATGTCCTTTCATAGTGTGTCAGTGGATGTAATGGTACTCTGGTTTCGTCGAGGTGATGGCAGTGATATCATTCAGAAATATCACAAAGGTTACATCTTCCCCTTATCAGCACACTGGACCTGCCACTTTGTAGATGCAAACTAACATCATTTCATCCCGACAAGATATATGAATCTGATGCGTCTCACAAGAATATGCATGGGTCTCCTGAGATTTCCCAGCCCAAGATGGCGGCGCGCGTGCCGACCACACCATCTTAATGATTGGGAATAGGGAAAAGGCCTATGTATAATATTGGTATTCAATTCAACAAGGTACTTGGGCATCAACCACCTATGAACAGCTGTGACTGTGCTCTGAGAAACTTGATCAAGAGGGCAAGCAACATGCGTAGTGGTTTCTCTGTGATCACTTTTCGACCCCAACACATATCAAGCTACACCTCCCTCATTGATACAGCTGCGCATACGCACTTCAAAGAGGCCACTCGAAGTCTCCACCTCTTTTTCCCGGTGCCGGCATATCAGACACTTTATACACTTTCAAATCAATGTCCGGCTCTAGAGGGAGGGAACATTGGCCGCAGAATGATACATACCCATCGTTGGAAAAATCCAGGTAACCAGGGTTAGGACTAGGGTCATAGTCGTCGTATTCACAGCCCCGTATTCTGAAGAAGATGCGAGGCGAGGCGGACGGTGTGGTCCTCTGGCGTTCACGTGGTGCTTCAGACTCCCAATCTTGGTCTTCATCGTTGGCTTCGTCACTTTCGTCGCCTTCTTCGTCTTCCTCGTCTTCAGTACCATATTCTTCATCATAATCGTAATCCGAGAATCCATCATCTTCACCCTTGGAGAGGAGCGTCTTTGGAATCAGAGAGGATCATGGCCCCTTTCAAGGTGGCAAAGTCCACCGCCGCTACCAGGATTCCTGCAACTTTGCTATCACGGATGTCCAAAGTGAAGGGTGGTCTTGGCGGCGCTGCGGCGCGTAAGCATAGCTCCTCGTCCATTTCTTCCCATGTCCTGAACAGCGTGTTAAATTCGACAGCGTAGGAGCCTCGGCATTGCCCCAAGTCAAACGACGTCTGCGGGGGTTCGTTGTCGGCACGTGCCTGACGGCCTCGCAATAAACCGCCCTGCCTTGATCGAGAAATGTAGTCCTGGTGAGCCTTCATGAAGTTTTCCCGGTTAGTCTCCTACTGTTTCCTCTTTGCAGCCCATGCCTCAGCGGTGAGCTTCCCGACCAGAGCCTGTACCGCCTTGTGGCCCCAGCCAATGCACATGGTGGTCCTGTACTGATAGCCGCCTTTAGCCCATGCCAGGCCAGGAACTCTGTCAACTAAATCCCGGGTGTTCCGTCCCAAGTCGCTGTAGCCGTAGAGTGCCAGGGGTTCTGGTGTCTTGCGTCGATCAGGTTTTCCGTTGGTTAGAAAGTAGTAGTCCATGAACCAGTATGTGTCGATGTTTGCCTTTTCACCCTGTCTTTTGTTGTTAAGAGCCTCTTCTTCTTCCTGCCGTTTTGTCGCCTCCCATGCCTTGACGTCGACTACCCATTGCTGGTGGATAGGTTCGAGCTCGAGCTCCATGGCCTGCTTGAGATTGGTCACCCGCTCTGGCACCTGGTCGCACTACATGTAAACCACAGGCGTCAGTTCCACTTTGAAGTTCACCTCTGATATACTATCTGTTGAATCACTCACCTTTCCATTCAAGACTGCCTCTCGGAGCAGCTCGCGTAGCTGTCCAGAGTTGAGATTCTTGGGATTCCGTGGACGCCTTATGCCGTAATGGCTGAGCTGTGCGGAGAAAAACTTCTTGGTGAACAGTTGTTGGGCCGTCCGTCCCGCCTCTATCCGATCTTGTTCGGGCTGTAGAGAACTGGGGTCAAAGAGCTCCTTCAAACGGGAGCCGCTGACGTGACCGATGTCTCCATTTATGCAGGTAAAGCGCCCTTGACAGAGCTGGAAACCGTCTCGCTGGACAACTGGTGGTGTAGGACTGAGACCCGGCGTGGTGCATATGTAGGCCGGTTCGGAGAAAGATATCGGTGCTGGGCGTTGTCGTGTTGATGGATCGGTCACGTAGATGAAACGAGTGGTCAGTCCGTGTGGCGGTCCGGAAGTTTAATCAGCCGAACCCCGGGGATAGCACTGCGCTACAGGGTACGCAGCTGTCGCCTTGTCATCCGATGCCCAGTCAAGGAGTCAGTATCTGACCAATTCTGGACAATGCAGGTGATCTGATGGCTAATAATGACAACTGTTTATCTCACCGACTCAGAAAAAGGCTGGTTGAGTTGCTTGAGCGGACTCCCGCCGCCAATTGGTGATGAACAAGCCAAGAATTGTGGTGCTCCTTCCGGCCACCGCAGGTTGATAAGAGAATAGACTTTGAATCTAACAATATCAAGGGTATCATTCAAGAAACACGCCACTTAAACTTCTTCCCTCCCTTCCGAGCACCATGGTTCGACGCTCTCGCTCACTAGAGCTTGTGTTGCAGGGCCAGGGATCTTCCGGTTGTGTCGTTCTTGGTGTCATGGTCTACTTGGCGCTTTCAACTATGAGACATTGTTTCTATTTTAGATCCTCTAGGCTTACATGATAGTACGTGATTCATTGAAATGTCAAGTCGTCAAACTTTATCGCGCTTCAATCATGAGCCTTGGTTTGATGTGAACTGATGCAGTCGAGACGAACGGCTTAGAGTGAGAAAAACCCAAGTGTCTGACTTGCTGTTCCACATTGTTTTCCTCATTTTCATCTAGAACTGTATGAACTTTACTATAGTGAGTAATAAGCTAGAGGCTCGAATCTCCCTATCACTAACTATTCGAGTCGTCCTGGCTCGAAGTATAACAACGCGGCAAGCTGAGTCGAGCTGAGCTGAGGCAGCTAGGCCAACGTAGAGAGGGACCGGGTTTGCCAGCTAAGTAATAAGGATGGCTCATAACCCAACAAGTTTACGTCCCGAACTCGGGTTCCGATGAGGAAGGCACCGAGACCTGACTGTAGCCGTGGCCGACCGAGCATCTGCAAGCTCGAAGATGGGTTGTCCGCCGTACGCAGAGGCCAACAGAAGACTTTCGGAAAACAACTGGTACCATCTGGTATGAAGACTTCTACTTTTAGCCTTATGTGAAATTGACGATCTTTCGACATCACTGTCCTTGCTGCGTATAAAAGATGTGATGTGTGGTGGCCCATCATGACAGGGCATCAAGTTTACATAGGCGCTTCGTAAATAGCTGAAACAAAATTGAATGGCTGCAAACAATAATATCCTCTACTTGTAAGCCATCACGTACCAGTTTGACCTCATAACTTCCAAATTGATAGAAAGCGTAAGAATACCAATGGGTGTCATCTGCTTCCTATACTCTGTCTTTCAAGGACGATCTCGTCTCGCACCGCCGACATCATCAATGGACAGTTGAAAGTCATTACTCCTCTGAGTAGTTACTAAGCTTCATCCAAGACTCTTTAAACTGCGCCTGGACATTGTGCGATGCGGCGCTGTCTGACTGCCATGCCTGGACGGGACGGGGACGACAGCCCCACCTTCTCCGTTCAACAGTCTGTGATGAGGTAGGTTGCGTGGATGGACCAGTCAAACCATTCCCAAAGGTGGAACAAAGGGTACCAGGCATAATTTTCTGTATCGTACGTGTTGGAAAAGATGATGGAACAAAGAGATCTTACCTTTGTACCCACGGATGTCTGTGCTTGACATCTACCTTGAACACCTGTGGAACATGAACTCGGGTGCGATGCTACTGAGACCAAGGCGCTCGGGGTCAGAAGGCACCGATGAACCTATAGATTTAGTCAGTCAGTCCCCGAATGTAAACAAACAAAAAAACAGCCCATAAGGTAGACCTTCTTGAGCAGTTTTCTGTTGTAGAATGAAGCGCTTGATCACTGCTGTGGCGCAGCTCTCTTCTCAGCCTCACATGTCTGGCCCAGCCGCCACACTCATATTCACTGCCGCTTGCCAATAGTGGGGCTATTGACATTCACATCAACACGCCTCAAGCGCAACGCGATTTCTCCTCTTCCTCCTCCGCTGCTACCTTTTCTCTTACTTTCATCATTCATAGGTTCAGCATCCGCCAAGAGCCACGAGATCCTTCCTTTCCTATCTTGCTTTATTCGCCGCCGCACATATCAACACATCAGGCTGCCTTTCTCACGAGTCACAAGCCAGCCTCATCCGACCGCCTCATCTCCCGATTCACTGCTCTGCATCATTCACTGCCTTGAAGGACTGGCTCTTTTTCTTCTTCTCATCTTCTCCCTCCATCCACTTCTCCTTTGATCTTCCCCTCCAATCCACACATCGACTCTTATCTTGCCCGCAAACACACTAAGAACACTCATCGTGCTCCTTTCCCTCACGCCATGAGCGCTGCGGCTAAAGGGTCAGTTCCAAGTATCCGTGTCCGAGGAAAGCTGCACGCAGTCTGCGCTATGGAGTCCTGCATCGCACATCGCAGTCACTCTAGGTGAGCGTGTCCTAGTCGACCACTACCAAGCTACGGGTCAGCCCGGGTGTGGGATGGGGCTCGCCAGGATTAATACCTTGCTTGTCACCGTACGGCGGGGGACTCCTCATCTAGGTGCCATTTGTGCGGCCTGTGGGTTCTGCATCCTTCTGCCAAAGCTGCTTCTTGACGTTGTGGATCATGTCGATTGCCCTTGTGCCTTGAGGATAACAATACAGAGCTTCATTGGTTCCCTTTATTCGGATGAACATCTACTAACCTCTTTGTTGTCTACCAGATATCAACCTGTTCCAAATAATCCCTCAGCTTTGCCTCCACAAACGACCCAAGTCGATGTGCCCAAGGTCATCGTCGCCTATACCAAGAATGATCATGACGATATACAAATGCTACACGAAAGCACTCCAGACCCATCCCGGCAAATGACGTTTCATATATCATTTGATCTAGCTCTCAAAGCTGCATTTCTCAAGCTTTGCGTACCAGTCCCGCTACATGGGTTTTCAGACGCAAGGCCCCCATTGTTCTTACACCTTGATCCAAGTCGGATTGCGTCTCTTCAGTATGGATGCCCTAATGAACAACCTACTCTGGTCAATGAGCAGCTTGGGGCCGAGGTTGCCTGTTTGAGATTCAGCTTACATCAAACCCCTGATATGATTGGACCACGGGCATCCTTGTCGCCGAGGAATAGAGAGGGCCGAAAGAAACTGGGTGCTTTACACGCCCTCGCACAACAAACCAGGTTCGATGTTTATTTCGCCAAAGGGATTCTGGGGGATGCAGCCGCTAATGGCCTCTGCGCCCTTGTCACATCTCCAACGGCAAGGCCCATCTGTCAATTGGCAGATCTCACTGGTCTCTACGCGGGAAAAGGTGGCACTGTTGTCAATCATCTCAACGCGCCGCCGCCTGAATCATCCCTACCAGCGTACAGCCAAGTCACCCATGCATTCCCGTTGGCCACCCCCGATGAAGGTAAGGACTCCTGGTCTCTTCTCGTGCGGTGCATCGCTGATACTTCAAAAGTCCAGCCATGTCCAGTTTCAGCCTTGGGGAAACGTCCAAGGGCACCCGAGTTCAACCAAGACGATGTCGAGGCCACTTGCATTAAGCTGTTTCAGGAGCATTCGGTACAGCAGCGGCAGAGAATCCAGAGCGAGCTGGATGATCTCAAGAAAGAGATGATGAATGATCTCAGGAAAGAGATGAAGAATAACCTCCAGAAAGAGATGAAGAATAACCTCCAGAAAGAGATGAAGAAGAACCTCCAGAAAGAAATGAAGCGCCTCAAGGAAGGGATGAAGGAGTACATTAGCTGGCGCATCAATGAACTTGATCCAGCAAATACCTACAGCAGAACGGAAGTCAGTGATCTGATCGAGCAAGCCGAGAGCGAGAGCCAGGATTTGGTTGACATTAAGATTGAGGACGGCATACTACGCGCAAAAGGAGACATGGAGGAGTACATCAAGCAGGAACTGCAGAACGCGGAGGAACAAGTGTTACGGAGACTGGGTTCGGCAAGATGGGTTTTAGATGATGAAAGTGTATAGGTAATACACTCCTGCGAAGGACGACAGGCCCATGTCTTAAATGCCAGGGCCACTTGCGAAATGGAAAGGCTACTCCGTCTGTTGGACGCGGGGCAACTGGTGATGAACTGTTGCGGTGGTCAATGTTGATATTTGTTGACACGGCGTGTTTCCTGTGGATGACAATCCGAGCCTAGGTTGTGTTGGCTCCATCCTACCTTCAGTAAACCTGAACGGCATCTCGATGGTTGATGTATTCGGGGCTCTCAGGCACCTTAACGGTGTCGAGGTTGAAGCGATCAAATCTGGTCGAACGTCAATTTTGTTGACAGCGCCTGATATCTCTAACAAGGTGGAGTTGGTGCTTGCGAGAGATATCAGTGTTAAGACTGGAACAACTCCGCTCCACCTAGCAGCCCAGAATGGCCATGCCACGGTAGTTGAGACGTTGCTCGAGGTCAGAGGCATTGCCACGCAACCTGTGAACGAGGCTTATCGAACTCCCTTGTCGCTTGCAGCAGCGGCTGGACACGAGGTGGTGGTCAGGCTCCTCCTTCGTGCAGGCGGTGTCAATCCAAATTTTATGGACGGGTACTATCAGACGCCACTCTCACTGGCTAGGCATGAGGCCGTTACCAAGCTTTTGTCGGATAAGTTAATGGGAACTAAAATTTGAACATGACGGAAAACGAGGAGTGGCACAACTTGGGCACGGGTCAACGACCACCTTCGTACCCGATTGTCCAAAGTAACACAGGGGAATTATTAGAACCAATCTCAACTATATCTATATATGCAAGCACTTGTCGGTTGGATTCGACTTACACCTTTCCACAAATGCGAATCGTCGTGGCCGAAACTCGACGATAATCGCTGGCTTCTGCCAACTTGTGCCATACAATACGGCACTTCGTGCAACACGGGAACGCTGTGTCTATTTCTTACCTTCATCCAAGTTCATCATCGGCAACTGCTGGGTTCGACGGTTCCCCGAACGAAGTACAAATCTGTGGTCCGTGGGCGGGGAGAGCCGTTGCCGGGAATAGAACAGTCTAACCCGTCATAATCGGATGTGGGTAGCCCGGAATATCTAAAGTGCGGGGTGCTATTGGAACCGCTTGATGCAGAGGAGTTGGTGTCACTTCCTTATGTTAGGAACGGACTGATTTCGGCACCCAGCGGCCGCTTAAAGATTAGAAAAGTAGGCCAGCCTAGAGTCTCGACACCTAGCTAGGCCCTTCTACCATGGTACGGGACATTGTGGGGGTAGGGCGCACTGTCTACGTACGACCACGGAGCCAATTTTGAGGCTTTTTGTGGGTGAATACCACGGTGCTCGCAGGCTAGTTATGCTGGTGCATACTTGCCCAATGACCTTGACCACGTCCCAGAGCCGCACTGATCTGTCGTCCGAGGCCAACGCGATTAGACTCTTGTTACTGTAATTGATTCCTCACTCACTAAACTGCCTGTCCCCAAGGTGCCATAAATGATCCATCGACGTCCTCGCCGATCCAGGCAGCACCACCTGGTGGGCTCCTTGTATGCGCGCCCTTGCTTCTGCCGTCGTCACCCTAAACGACGGTGATCTCCTCAAACACAGCATCAGGCACCAGCGCATTGCCCTGCATGCGGTCATGAATGTATGCCCCTCCTGCGAGGCGAAATCGCTTGTCCGGACCTTCTCGAAAGATCAGCGGCACCCGGGACCCAGGCACAAGCCACACCGAGTCACCTTCTCTGACGGATGTCGTCGTGAGGCCGAGATAATTGTCGCTGGTTCGTAGGAGCCTTGTTTGAGAAGAGTGATTTAGAGTGGTCTCGTACTCATCTGCGCCAGGAGGATTACTACTACTTGCCTTTGTCCAGCCATTTGAGGAATCGTACCCTGGACTCCCCGGTTGGCCCATGCCCAACTTGCCAGTAGCGGATGGGAAGAGCCCGGTCTTGTCCAAGGCAGCAATGCGGTCAATCTCCTCCAAGAAGTGTTCCTTCTTCATGGAAGGGGGTTCGTTCTTCCAGCGTTCAACAATCTGCCTAAGCCAATCGCGGAACGCAAGTCTGTATTCGTCTGCCGCCGGATGTTTCACCTGGGTAGAGGTTCGTGCGTCCGTGTCGATTCGCGCAGCCATATCGATTCGCGCAGCCATATCGATTCGCGCAGCCGTGTCAGTGATGAGCGCCCTCCAGAATACATCACTTCTTAGCTGGCCGTTGTGATATTCATGAGGAAGAGCAGACAGGATGGAGATCCAGCGGGGGAAGTATGCGAGGCTTCCTGTCACAACCATGACATGCCTAAGGCGGGGAAGGAAGGCAGAACATATATTAGGTAAGCAGGAGGCACCTACCCTGGAGGGACCGATATAAGGGGGACCGACAGCGGTCTAGGGACGACGTGGTCTAAGACCGACGGCGTCCCTACCTACCTATTAGTCCTAATAAGAAACAAATTAATATATAGGATATACTTATTAGCACTTTCTTATATATTAGTTACCTTAGCTATTACTATAACTTAGTTATACTTAATACCTTTAAGTATATTATTAGATATAATATTCTTATATTTAAGACTATATACCTAATCCTATTACTAATATAAACCTATGGTTTATCCCTTAGGAACCTATAACCTACTTACCTTAGTATCTAGGCTATATAACTATTATATATTAATAGCTCTTATTTAGAGGATTACTTATATTACCTTAAATAATATTAAATATAATAG
>RZGM01000084.1:0-141119 GCA_027886205.1 Fusarium piperis
TAGCTTAATTATATTAAAAACTATATATCTCTTACTAAATTACCTTAATTTACCCCTTAGGTATATAATAAGGTTAAATTACTTAAATATTTTAATTATTTAAATATTAATATTATTATTAATAATTTTTAATTATTTTTTATTTTTTTAAAATAAATTTTATTTTAAAAATTAATATATTTTATTTTATATATTTTATTATTTTTTTTAATATTTTTAATTATTTTTTTTATTATTTTTAAGATTTTAAAGCCTTTTTTAAAAAAATTATTAATTATTAATCTTAATTATTTTTTTAATATAATTAATTAAATTATTAAGTTATTTTTTTTTATAAAATTTAATTTATATTTTTTTTTTTAAGTTTATTAAAAAAAAATAATATAAAAAATTATTAATTTTATTTAAGCTTTAAGATTAATTAAAAATATTTAATTTTATATTTTAAGACTAATTAATTTTATATAAATAATTTAATTTTTTATTTAGCTTATGTCTTTTTATTAATAGTTTTTATAAGATATTTTATAAATATTTTATATTTAAAGGGTCTTTTATAAATAAAATTTTAAAAAAATAAGCTTATAAGATATAAGCCTAAGATTTTAATATCTTATAATATAGCTTATATATTATTTATATATATATTTACTTAAGCTATATAGGCTTAAATAAGTAAGAAATTAAGAAGTTATAATATAGTCTTAAAAGGTTAATTTAGTTCTATTTCTTAATTAGGAAAGGTTATATAACTTTAGACTTATTAGACCTTTTAAAAGACTAATTAGACCGCTATAGCTATGCCCTTACATAAGGGTATTTTTATCTAAGTCTTAGATAACCTTACTTAAAACCCTAAAAGGTTTTATCTATCTTATGCCATTGCTTAGCTCTTAGCTATCTAATACTAGCATAACCTATACCGTTTTAAAGCCCAGAAAATGGGCTATTTAATGGTATGACTTTGGCCTAAATTAGGCTAATAGATTCCGAGTTATAGTCTATATAAGTTAGAAGTCTTTCCTTTAAAATAGCTCCTTAGATCTTTAAGTAATATAAGCAATAAGAGCACTAATTAAAAGCTAGTCTTTTATATTTTAACCTTATCTTATCTCTGTTTTACTTTTCCTCTCTATAATACCTTATCTAGCTAATTAGCTCTTTCTAAGGACTAATTCCACTGCTTATTTACCTCCTATCTCTATCACCTACCCTATAGTCTTTAAAGACTTTATATCCCTTATTCTTTAGTCTTTTATAATATTATTTAAGGTAATATAAGTAATCTTTTAAATAAGAGCTATTAATATATAATAGTTATATAGCCTAAATATTAAAGTAAGTAAATTATAAGTTCTTAAGGGATAAACTATAGGTTTATATTAGTAATAGGATTAAGTATATAGTCTTAAATATAAAAATATTATATCTAGTAATATACTTAAGGGTATTAAGTATAACTAAGTTATATTAATAACTTAAGTAGCTATTATATAAGAAAGTATTAATAAGTATTATTTATATATTACTAAGTACTTTATAAAATTAATAGGTATAAGAGAGCGCTATTAATCCTAGATTATATTAATCCTAGACTATTATTAGTCTCTTTTATATTAGTCCTTCTAAGGTAAATAACTCTTACTTAATTAATATAGTTTTCTGCTATTTTTCCCTGCCTGGGATATATTATAGTTATAATACTTAAAATAAGCTTAAAAAAAATATAAAGTAACTTAAAAGCTATATATTAAATAATTATAATAATAAAAAAAAAAACTTAAAATAAGACCTAATTCTTATTTATAAGTCTTAAATATAAATTATAAATAATAAAAAATAAATTATTTATTATTTATAATTTATAAATAATTAAAAAAAAGACCTTTATTTATTTAAATTAATATTTCTTTTTTTAATTTATATTTTTCTCTTTTAATTTATAATTTTCTCTCTTAGCTTAAAGCTTTAAATAAAGAAATATATAAAGAAAATAACTAAGAAGATATAAATTATAATATAAAAAACTAAAGCTATTATTTAAAGTATTAAAAGGTTTTTATTTTAAAGGGGTATATTAAATTAAAGTAATTATATATATATAAATATATATAAAGTATTTCATAGTATATTTATATTAAATAAACCTTAGAATATATAGAGGTAAAGTTATATAATAAGGCATAGGTTAAATAGAAATAGTATAAGGCATTAGCTTAATAAAGGGGTAGGAGTTAGTTAAATAGATTTAATTAATTAATTTACTTAATTATAGGATTAATACTAACCGCTTTATTATAATATAATTATAATACTAAGGAAAGGATTATTTTTTTTAAAAGGTATTACTTAAGTCTTATATATCTAGGGTTTTATTTATAATTATAGGCTTAATCTTTAGGCTTTTTTTCTTTATATTTTATATATTTAGCTTTATAAAAAGGTTTAATAAAAGGTTAAGCTTATTATTAATAAGAGGGTTAATATATATTTATATATTTTAATTTTTTACTTTTATTTTAAGTATATTAAATTAAGTAACTTAGTTATTATTAATAGCTAGCTTAATATTTATCTTTATTATTATTTTTTAAAAAGCTTTTAATAAGTGCTTTTTAGCTTAATAATTTAATAAATAATAATTAATTAATATATAAAACTTTTAATTATTAAAAATTATAAGCTATATATATAAATTACTTTAAATTATATATATTCCTTATATTATTAATCTTAATAATAATTCCCTCTTTTCCTTCTTAGCGAAGATATAGCCTTCTTAATTAGGCCTAGTTAAACAAAGAGCCAGAGATCACCTGCCTAGCCACTTAGTCACGTGACCACCCTTAGAACTATTCTACAGGGTCCAATCCAATAATTATTTACCTAACAGCCGATGACCTAAGCGGAGATCATATCACCGTCTTCTCCGGAAGAGACGATGATATCTGTAAATAGATACCGAGTCCCGAGCCCGTATGGCAACTTCTAAGCAGGCATGGAGTCGGGGCTAATAAATGACCGAACACCGAGTACCCCGAGCCCATATGGCGACTTCTAAGCAGGCATGGAGTCGGCGCTAATAAATGACCGAACCCCGAGTCTTTTAGTGTTACGTTGATCGCTGTACCCGTGCACCCAACAGGCTTTATAAGTTGCGAGGCCACCTCGTCGTTTTCTTTCCTATGATATATCACTGTAGCCACTTCTTGCATTCAGACCAAGTTCAGACCTCGGCAACACAGCACCTCGCACTATCTACTCGGAAGACTACTACAATATGAGCGCATCTGGCAATCCCATTCTTTTGAGGAACGGCCTCCTCCTCATACATGATTCTGACGGCCATGTACGACCTCGCCGTTCAGACATCCTGATTGAAGGAGATAGAATCGCCAAAATCGACGACAATATCGAGACATCGGCAGAGGATGTCAGAGTCATCGACTGCGAGGGCAAGATTGTGTCGCCAGGATTTATCAGCACCCACCACCACGTGTGGCAGACGCAGCTAAAGGGCAAACACGCCAACCACAACTTGATCGAGTACCTCGCTATCGCAGCACTCTGCGGAGAGTTTTACTCTGTCGAAGATGCCTTTTGGGGTGAACTGAGTGGGGCGCTCGAGGCCATTGATGGTGGGATTACGACAGTCCTGGACCATGCCCACCTTAGTGGCCACGCAGATCACCGTGAGTCTCCGTCGAGAGGTAGATGAAGAGTTATCCAGAAACGCTCATGGTGATATAGCGCGAGCAATGATTCAGGCGCTGGCCTCTTCAGGTCTCCGAGCCGTCTTTTGCTATTGTGTGCCTCGAACTGTCCCGAGCATGAACCCCGTCCAATTCACGGATGATTACCTATCCCCTACGGTTCTTGAGTCCTGGAAATCCTTGAGGACTCTAACGGGGGCCACGAACGATCGAGTTCAACTTGGGTTTTCAGCCGATAACATGTACCTCCCGCAGGAGGAACTGAAGAAACTCTTTCACGAGCTACGGACTGCCGGTGCCAAAATCATCACCTCTCATGGAACTTCGGGAATAGCCTTCAACAACGCGCCATCGGTTCTCCAAATCCTGGAGCATCATGGTCTTCTTGGCTCCGATGTCCTGGTCTCACATGCCACATTTCCCAAGGAGACCGACGCCCGCGCCCTGAAAGAGCACAACGTCTCCATATCCACTACGCCGAACACTGAACTTCAGATGGGAACGCCCCCTCTGGCTCTTCATCCAGATTTTGAGAGGAACGCCAGCCTCGGACTCGACTGCCACAGCTGGGGTGTTAGCTACATGCCTGACCAGATGAGAATGTTGCTTCAACACGCCCGGAACGAGCGAGCCGCAGAGTTGCGAGACAGCGGCAAGTGGAGCCGCCTGACCGGCTTTTCAGCCGAACAGGTTTTCAACCTTGGAACCATCTCCGGCGCCAAGGCGATGGGAATGGCGGGCGAAGTCGGCCAGATTGCTACAGGGGCGAAAGCAGACTTGGTCATTTTCGGTACTACGAGCCCGACAATGCTTGCCGCCGCCGAAGAAGATCCAGTCGCCGCCATCGTCCTTCACTCAAGTGTCAGAGACGTTGAGACGGTCATTGTGAATGGCGTTGTCAGAAAAGATGGAGGAAAGCTGCTCCCTGTCGCTGTGGCGAAGGGTGTACTTGGTCCTGATGACTTTGGCTTTGAAGGTACATCCTTGCATTGGGATGCGATTGCAAAGGCTGTTCTCAAGAGCCGCCACCGGATCATGGAGAAGCTTGGTGGGCTTGATCTGCCTTCGGTTGTGAAAGATCTGATGGCTGTGGCCCACATGAATGTGGAGGCTCTCGTGGAAAAATAGTATGCGGCAACTACCAGGTTTGCTTTCGACAGAGACTGATTTTCAATACTATCCAAATATCAACGAAAGATTGAACGAGAAAAGCTGCTTGATTGGTTGTTAAAATAGATAAACACGACGACGGATCGAGGGCGTCGCCATTGGGGGTTTCTCTGTTGACAAGCTTGGCACGTCTGCAAGTCACAACTTGCATCGTTGGTCGAAGACTGGACCTGATTGCTGGCCAAGGTTAAGCCTCCGGCTGGCGACGGCCTGTCGGCCATGGCTACCTTATCTATAGCCTAGCCAAGTGGCTAACACACGTGATCGCTTTAAGTAACAGTCTCGGTTTCCGCCTGTCGTGCCTAATGTCTACACCATTATATTGCCTAAAGAACTATATAGGTATATCTAATAAATCAGTAGGGAGGCCTTATGAGCGTGTAGGTTCCCTGTCGTAAATCTGTCCGGCGGAATATATATACGACCCCCTGGAGATAGTGGCATAATATTGCTACAGCTTGACTTTCCATACCTATATAACGGCCGAATTATCCCTGTTTGCAGACGTTACCCCTCTTGCTGATTGGTTTGAAGACCCAATCTACTAAGACGCGGGACTGATGGCCATGCTGATCACAATCCAGTATACCGCCGCCGGCGACCCTCTAAGAACCCGTAGAATCCCTCTTTAATATCGGTCCCGCATCAGGCGGATGCCGTCAGCGATGTCGCTACTACCGACGAGGAACCTACGCTAGTGCCACGGCTGCACGGAGTAGGCGGCGTCATTTGCTGCAAGGTGGCCCCGGGTCGCCGTGGAAGCCAAAGCCGACCTGTTGGTGTCGGAGTGTCCTCTGGACTAGACATGCTCCCTTGCCGACATGTTCAAAGGGAATCCGTCTTGATTGGCTCGGCACCTCGAGAGTACTCGTAGTTGGTCGGTCCACTGCCGCCCATCAATTGTCCGAGATACGAGAAGGATGGCACGAAAACGCCGGAAACCGCGAGCCTGGTTCAGGCCTCAGCGAAGACACAGGCAGAGTTTCGCACGCAACTGTACACGGATAGGCCGCCGACGCAGTACGCCACGGGCCCTGACACCACCTGCCTGCAGCCGAGCCGGCCGCGGGGAAGCCATCAAGAGGGTTTGTCGTGCACAATAGAAAAGAACACAGTGAGATACATAAAATAGCATTAGAAACCAATACATTGCCGTCGATGTAAATCTTCCCGGATATAGCCAGAATATTTCAGGTTCATGGAAGAGTTAACTTAGTGCTAGACAGCAAAGTCATTACATTGATCAAACCCAAATATTCGCTACCAGAACCATTAAATCCAGCTCGATGCCCAGCCAACTTTTCAATCCGTATCACTGCCGTGATAAGCCTCGATCCTGATTGTCCGCATTTATCTCTATTCGAGGCGTTAAAATGTCTCCCCGCAACTTCAAAGTCTCGGGAAAGTATGTCGGCATCTTCGTTCGGGATGTTACTCTAGGGTGTGATGACATGGAGAGTTCTCCACCCTCTTCTACCCATCTTAAACCCAGGCCCTCCTTTTTTGTTGACGGGTTCCACTTCGCCTTTATTGTTGACATGAATTGTCAGATCACCTGTCATTTAATCCCTGGACTATCGGGGTCATGATTATAAAGACCAACGCTAATCAGGATCTAACTAGCTAAGACTGGGAATCAAGCAAACCGACCATCGACGATGAAAATGTCTTCACCATACGCCGCCTCTGATGCTTCTCCCTATACCATATCTCCCCCATCTACCCTAGCGCCACTCCCTCCTAAAGATGTTGTTCTCAGCCTCAGAACAGGCAGGATACGAAACCTCGGAACCGCCAAGATCCGCTCTGCTATCAACAAGCACCCGCGAGACGGAAAAGTTCTGCTCAACACGTTGGGATTCGACGGGGATGAGCAGGCTCATGAGACCCATGGAGGCTTGGACAAAGCTATTATGCAGTACTGTTCCCGTCATTACCAGGCGTGGAATGAGGAAGCCCCCGGTCGAGCGCACCTGTTTCAAGTCGGGGGATTCGGAGAAAACATTTCTTCGATGCACATGAACGAGGACAATGTCTGCATCGGCGACACCTTTCGACTTGGACCCGAGGCTATTATCCAGGTCTCGCTGCCTCGACAGCCTTGTTTTAAGCTTAACCACCGATTTCAGTACAAACGGGCCTCCAGTTTATCTCAAAACAGTGGAAGAACGGGGTGGTATTACCGCGTCATCAAGCCTGGACACGTCCAGGTGGGCGACGAATTGGAGCTGGAAAAACGCATCAACC
Source organism: Fusarium piperis (assembly GCA_027886205.1). NCBI lineage: Eukaryota > Fungi > Ascomycota > Sordariomycetes > Hypocreales > Nectriaceae > Fusarium > Fusarium piperis. The sequence goes on from RZGM01000084.1 coordinate 7,131, forward strand.
CATGGTGGTCGGTATCCCGAGTCCAGCGCATCTTGTACTACGACACACAAAATAGAGAGGCCCTGCTCGAGCTCTGTCAGCTTCCGGGGCTTGCAGAGGAGCTAGTTCGTCTTTTTACCTCACGGCTCACACAAGGGGTTGAAGATATGAGTGGGCGTCTGGGTGCTGTTCCCATGGAATGGCGGCCCTTCAAGCTTGTCCAAAAGACAACCTTGGCGCCGAGGATCTGCAAATTCGTCTTTGCCGAAGTGGACAGTGGTGTAGATCAAGATGTCTCTCTGCCCCCGTTTCCCCATGTGCGGCTCAAGTTTGGTCCTGGCTTTTGCTATACCAGAGCTTACTCGGTTGTGTCGGGCGACTTTGGCAAACTTGAGCTCGGCATAGCTCGAGCAGACAACTCTCGAGGAGGGTCTCGTTTTTTGCATCAAGAAGCCAAGGTTGGCGATGTCTTTGAGGTGGCACGTGGTAAATCATGGTCAAAACTCGAATCCACACAAGACCTTCAGGTAACGAAGCACATCTTCGTCATTGGCGGTATCGGAATCACTGCTTTCATGTTGACGATCAAGTTACTTATGGATGCCTCGGCTTCGCTGGAGATACATTACGCTGTGCGCAGTCGCCGCGAGGCCGCCTATCTGGATCAACTACCCAGTCACTGCACAACAGTGTATGCCAAAGATGAGGGTCAACGACTTAATCTCGATACGATTTTCCCTACCAGGATTAGAAGCGACTGGCGAGTCAAGATTTATTCATGCGGACCAAGCTCATTGCTCAGTGCTATGAAGAACCGCACAGCGGCATTGGGTTATCCAAACTCAAGCTTACACTTTGAATCGTTTGAAGGGCCAGAGGAAGGTCCCACAGAGCCATTCGAAGTTCAACTCAAGTCAACTGAGCAAATCCTGCCAGTGCCAGCAAACAAGTCGTTACTGGAGGTCTTGAAAGAGGCAGGGCTACTGGTTGAATCATCATGCCTTGTGGGAAATTGTGGAACATGCATGGTAGACCTGGTCAAAGGAGAGGTTGACCATCGAGGAGTTGGGCTCGATGATGAGCAGAAGAAAAGCTTCATGCTGAGCTGTGTGAGTCGTGGAAGAGGGAGGGTCGTTATTGACTGTGATTAGTTACGGAGTAGGCTTAGAGTCCCCGTTATCTGCCAATCGTTTCCTTTTGAGGAAGGTACGTACTCCATAAAGTGTCAACAAAAAACAAGGATCGAGCGGGTCTTCTTGTCAGCATTTATTTCTTCTTCAGTCCTCAGATCTCACGCTCAAAAACGTTTCTTCTGGCTATCATATCCCCCTCTTGCCCTAATCGCGATGGCTAAACGCGGACGACCAACCTTACAACTCACTGCGGGTGAGAGGCTTCAACGGAGACGCGCACAGTTCACTCGTTCTCAACGCAAATCGAGAGCGCGAAGGCGAGACCATGGAGGTTGTTGCTCCCCAAGTTCTCTACCACTTTCACCACACCAATGTGATTCTCCTTATGAGACTTTGTCATCTTCTCCAGAAGATTCCACGACTATCACCGCAACCTCTACGTCGAGCACATGGAAACAGCTGGGTGTTGAATCTCCAGACATGAATCATCAGCCTCCTGAATTTTATCGAGACAACTTCTCGTGGATGGAGGCTGTGTTTGATAACTCACCGGCAAGTCCTGATTTATATTTCCTGGAAAGATCAGACGCTCATTGTTTAAGCAGAGTACTAGAGTCGGCCGAGTACGAGTGTCGCACACCCCTTGAGCTCGACACAACGGATCCCTCAGTCTTTCTTCCAAATTCGGACGACTATGGATATCCGTTAGCCACAGTGGAGACTCCAAGTTTCCCTATGCTACCAGGAATGGACAGCGTATTTCCGCCTATACTTGACAACAGTCTCTGCACACCGGTCAGCACGAGCGCCGAGGAAGCCGCACTCTTACCTTTGTCAGTCCCTGGAGGGAATCCACGCGACTCATTGCTGCATCCAATTCCGGATTTGGACTCCTACCTTGCCCATAGCCAGGGTGAAAACGAACATATCTCTCCGGAGCAGAGCCTCCAAACAACGGAAGAATCCCACACGGGCAACCTTATGGGCGACAATTGGGTGTCTTCAACTCTCATTCCGCTTTCAGATGGTTTGACCATCGATGCTGGCTTATCGAATGGGCAGGAATTGGAAGCTATGCTGCAACCCACTGCGAACCCGTTCATTATGCACAGAAGCTTCAACGACTATCGTACGGTCCAACTTGTATTGACATTTACTGTTTCATGAGGTCAGTTTCCAGGTCAAGATAGACTTGCTGCAATTGTTGCTCACAACTGGTTTCCAGACAGAAATTGTCCGCTTGGCCAAGACAGTATTGATGGAAGGCCTTGAAATTAATAGGAGGGTTTACTTGAGACGAAAAATGAACTCTATGGTTTCTATCGCGACGAAGATACGGAGGAGAGTTTTACGTCGATATTGAGTTGTGATGATTATTACAAAGATTATTTACGGCATAATATTCCTCTTTCTCATGTGTGATGAGTCTGTGAAAAAGTACTAACAGAGACAGGACGCCCCCAGACTATAAAAGCTACTTTGATATGCCCGAGATCGTTATGTACATGTTTAACTCTACTGGATAACTACCCGCAACCGTACCATTAAGCTACCAACTCGGGCTCTGCCAAATGGCGTACCCTTGGTAGAGAGAAGAACCGGTGGAAACACGCGAGCAATAAGCAAGACAAACACTTTGCTACAGAGAAACGACAATACTCTAGAGATATAAGCTCGTGAATGATAGCGAGAATTCTTTCTGGCAGTTCATGGTTGCCTTAATGGGCGTCTTCTTTTCTGCTTCGGCGACAAGCACCATGTTAGCTTTGAAAGCAGTAAACACATCAAGGATAGGGCATCGGCCAAGTTCGAGTCCCGCTAATAACAAACCCTCAAGTTTCACCAAGACGAACGAGGCCTCGAATTACTTCTTCTAGCTCTCAGAGTTGCAGCCAACGGTCGATGAACGAATGAATCAACATAAGGAGCCAACTAATGCTTGCTCGGCACACGGCTTAGACAATGTTCAATTCTCATACCCCTTGGCTTTAAGCAGCAGCCAACGCTGCACAAAGGCGTAGGTTTAGTCATATTGAGCCTGCTAGGAAACTCCTACACCTCGCTAGTTACCAAAAACCGTCAAACCATGTTCATTCATCCAGCCCATTCCTCCTGATCTCCAATCATCCGCCTCAACCAGGCTGCCCTCTAGATTAAACACAATGCCCTCCCCGTCAGAGCCACCAGAGGGGATAACATACGCTGGCCACTCTGGGCTGCCCGGCAAGCCATTCTTTCCGTTAGGGTCAAGGCCAGTGAAGAAGTTGATCCAGGCAGAAGATATAGTACCAGCGAGGGCCTTGGCCTTGGCAGGATACTCCCCGGTACCTCCAAAGGGGTTCGTGGCGTAGCCATCTCCGTTGAGGTTGTCAAAGACAAAAGCAACCTTGGGATAAAGCGGTTAGCCCTCATTCATAAAGTACTAGTCATTGGGCAATGGGGACCTACCTCTTGAAAGTGCGTTGCTCCGATAAACGGGGGGAGTCCATTCACCGTCACATCGAAACGATACGCGTAGCTGGGGATGCCGTGCTTTGCCCAAGCCTTGTTGGCCCGGCGCCTCAGGTACTGCATGGAAAAGTCCCCAAACAGGGCCCCGGTTCGTCGATATTGAGCACCCAGAGCTTGGGCAAATGTGTCATTCGGCTCGATGACGTGCGGCCAGGTCTTGAGCGAGGGAATTCCCACGCTTTGGTCATTGGGGTACACCTCCATCAACTCGTCGACCAGCTCATCGACAGACTTGCCAGAGTGCGTCTCAGCGTCAGACGGGATGATGGCCGCAATGGCGGCCCTCATCTCCTCGTCAGTGTTGACGCCGCCGCCATTGGGACCCTTGCCTGTGCCAAACGCAGCGCCTTCATCCGAGTTGGCGCCGACTAGGATAGGGATCTTGGGGAAATCTCCGTTGGCCACCTGGTTTGCTGGATAATCCGCAATAAAGTCGTTGTCCAAGACTGGTGGCCAGGGGCCGACTCGGCTGACGTTCAATGCGCTGTTGATCTCTTCAAAGGGTGCTTTACGCAGGCACGCGAGAGACTCAGGCTTGCCTACCAGGTCGGCGCATGAGGTGACATTACCGACAAAGGCGTCGTACACAGCCTGCATCTTGTCGGTTGCGTTGAAGCCTCCTGGGAATCGGCCGATGGCGCCGCCGAAGCCAGACTGGGCAATGGCTGCGCGGAAGAGGCCATCACCACGACCTGATTCTGTTAAAGATCTTGTTCCAATATGACTGGTGCAAGGCAAGCTTACCCTTGTACGCAAACACCTGTGCAGAGACGCTCTCGGCACCAGAGCTTTCTCCAAAGATTGTGACCTTGTCGGGGGAACCACCAAAGGCAGCGATGTTCTCGTTGATCCATCGCAAGGCAAGTCGCTGGTCTCGGAAGCCAAGGTTGGTGATTCCCTCCTTCAAAGCCTCCTCGCCGCAGGGGAAACCGAATGCAGAGAGACGGTAGTTGAAGCTGACGCCAATAACAGGCGTGTTCATCTCGACGCTCCGATCGACGATGAACGACAGGTTGTACCGCCTGTCAGCAGAGCCACCCATGAACAGGCCACCTCCGTGGATCCAGACGGCAACTGGAAGGTTGGAGGTGTCCTTTATGCCGGCAGGTCGAACAACATTTAGGTACAGGCAGTCCTCAGACTGTTCATATCCAATCTGGTCGCCTCCATATCCATAGCAATGGGTTGGGTACTCCGTGGCTTGGTGGTTGCCATCCCACGCTGTATCCAATTCTTTGGCCAGTGCGAAACGCTCAGGGGTCTACAATAGATGTCAGCTTCGAGGCAAGAGGAAGCAGGTGCAGGTGGACTTTACCTGAGCGTATGGCATGCCAAGGAAGTAGTCTTGGTGATACTGGGCGCTATACACACCAGCATAGGTTCCGTTCTTGACCGAGACGGTGGGTGCAAGGGACGTAGGAGCAGAGGAGGCCAAGGAGCCAAAGAGGCCCAGGGCAAAAAAGGCCCTCTTGGCAAAACGACAAGACTCCATGCGATGATGCATCGTGAACTTGGGCTTTAGAAACCTAGCAGTACATACGCGTGATCCCAAGTCCACTGCCAGGCCAACCAGTCAACCTCTTATATACTGAGTGGCCATCCGACTTTCTGCCGTTTCGGCCTTATTAGACATACCGAGGACCTACTTAGTCTGGCGATTATCCCACCGCGGATATAGCTATAGCCTGACGCTCTCCAGTTCTGCTGATCCCGTGGGCTCGTATGGGGTCCCCAGGTTTCGTCCGTTCGGAGCCATGGGCTCAAAACCGTTAGAATCTCCACAAGGGGTGTAACCCCCCGCGCCCATAACCCCATTCATCGGGCCTATTTAGCTATGCTTGATCCCGAGTTCATCTGCCGACGGGGCCGAAGTTTAGGCCAAAGTCCGTGACGATCATCCTTCTTGAACATCGAAGTAGGAACGGGAAACGTTACGCGCTCAACCCCTGCTGCACAAAAGTGCACGTACGTGGGAGGTTGCCCGTTCCCCGAAGCCAAGTTGTAGAAGCCCATCTCGTAGGTTCACCGCCCTATAAATAGGATAATAGTTCAATCTCTGAAACAATATACACACATATATATACAGTATATGCAGGTTTCAGAAAGACATGATGGGCATCGCTATTGGATCCAAGCTACTTTGCCTTTCAGAAGCTCGTCACTCAGGTTAGAGGGAATTCGTACAACGTCTTATTGTTCTAGTTATTAGCTTGAAAGCGCCAGGCGATTAGGATAGTACACAATAATGGGGACCTCCTATCAATCTCTCTTATTATTGAGGCCATGTTCTGTAATACCCTAGACCCCGAACAGATTTGTCATCCCTCTGTGCCTAGTGTTGGAGACGCCAGCCTGATCCTGTGCTGGAAGATAAACCTTCTGGGCATCGGGGGTCAAGGCTCTCCTCTGGCATGATGATGGGCTGCGCGTTTGACCAAGTCAAAACCACGGTGTTAGCATTGGGATATGGCGCTATAAAGAAGAAGAAAACTCACGCGCAAGCAAAAAACTCTGAGAACTAGAGACGTTGTTGCCTTCAATAACAAAACGATGAGATAATACTTTGGTCTGATCCTTACAGTGTCTGACGCCCCTATGACAAGCCAGAAAGATGCATCCACACCTAGCAGTATTATTGGCATCGACTACCAATGGCAAGTCTATTACCAGTCAAAAGTCTCGGTATGCAACCCAACATTCTCAACCTCTCCCTTCAATACCCTTGTTTGAAGCGCAGCCGCCGCGTTGCTTACGTCTATCTTCAGGCTCTCGGGGCCACACTCGAGAATGAAGACTCTTCCACTGTTGACAAGTTTCGGGATGACTTTGTTCATGACTGGCCGGTGGCCTATATGAGCCGATGACAATAAATCCTTCCACCGGTGGTCCGAACCAGTACCGACTGCATCACGCTCAATATCTTTGCGATGAGAGGCTGAGTTACAGTGATCCTTCTCAGTATCTCCAATGACCCAAATATCCAAGTTGATAGACCCTGGGGCCAGAGACGCGCATTCCATCAACTCAGCATCACACCAAGTCAGCGACTCCTTGCGTCTAATGGCCCAGACGAACTCGACCTTCTTGACAGAGCTCTGACCAGAAGCGATGCAGCGTGACAAGTGTTGTAGATGAGGAAGCATTTCAGCAAAACCACCACCAGCAGCGACGAGAATCACTGTGTCATATCCAGTTTCCGGTCGTGGGCGCAGAACGGTTCCATACGGTCCATCGACAGTTGCTGAAAGAGCCTTAGTAGAGCTCGCAATCTTGGCTGTCAGGCCTCGCTGTGGACGAATGTAGAAAACCATTCTTGTTGACTCCAAACTCTTGGTGTCGGGAAGGCAGGCGATCGTGAATGGATGGTTATCCAGAGGCTGCAGTTGGATGAACCTGAGGAACACATGTTGTCCTGGTTTCCATATCTATTTGCCGTGAACATCTATCTCTAGCTTCACCATGCCTTCTTCCAACTTTGTCAGTGAAACTGGGGTGGCGGAACCATTCATCTCGGAACTGGAAGACGGTGGTCTTTCCAAATACTCTCACCAGTAGCTGCACCAGGAAGATTGCTAGAGTGCCCCAAAGATATGCCCAGCTATCACCCAAGTTCTTGGCATGCCAAAAACACAAACCCAAGTAGACGATGCTCAGAAGGACATGTGTTTGAACAAAGACTTCATAAGCCAGCCTCCTTAACCAAGGTACTGATAGAGCGCAGAGGCCGACGAGCATACCAAGTGGAGGCGTACCAGTATACTCAAGACCACCAGGGCGGTAGAAGCGGGCATGAAGACTAGCGGCACCTCCTTCGTGGTACGGCTGAACAAGAAAGGGGACTGTGTAGATTAGTAGCAATCCAGCCTGACAAGATAATGAGGCGGACACCCAGAGATGGAAACCCCCTTATCCTCCGGTAAATGATCCATCGCAGTGATGCCGTGAGCCTATTGAACGGATTGGGCTGCTGCTGGTTTTCACACCTTGCTGCGTAGTAGGTGAGAGTAAAGGTAAACCGAGTAAGAAAAGATAAAGGTGGCAAAGACCCACATTGTCCAATGGCCGTACTTGAACTGAAGGGCGTAGGGCACAGCCGCCTGAGATGCTGCATGAGCATCTTTGACGGCTATGCAGGAGTCATTGCTGCAGCGTGGATCAGCCAAAGGGAGCTTCTTGAACCAATCCGCTACCGGGGCTGTGGTGGATTGCATAGACATGATGAATGCACTTCCTCCCTGTTCGATGTCTTGGCTTTAGAGGGTTGTGGATTGCGAGATTCGGGAAGAGAAAACCGTTGGCACACGCGGTTCTATGGCAGATGCGCGAGTTTTATATCTCAGTGATAACTGGAGGACCTTTCCCAGGGGTGGGGTAAGGCCCTTGAGGTGGACCATTCCCTCCAATCGAGCCGACAAGTCGAGTTGTCAGACCATGTCCAACATTTAAATCACCATGTGAGGTGCACAACGACAAGAGGGCGAGCTAAGAGTGTACTTTTGAAGAAGAAGCCTATGATACCAGATCCATGTCTCTAGCTAACTACTCATGGGGAGACAAAAGGGCAACCCCGGCAAGGGCAATGATGGCGTTGCGACTAGAATACAAGAACTTGCCCATATTCACGCAGGGTGGGGGTTGGCCACTGGAAGGCAACGCATTGGAAATGGTAACAACTCCTATTTCGAAACATTACCGTTTTCCTTGCATCCCATTTCTCCTCTGAGGGTCCTTGCATGGCAATCTCATGATGACCCTTAAGCAGTTTTCCGATCGGCGTAGGTTGACAACCTGCCAGAGTGACCAATATAAGTATCTGCCATAGATGTGCAATGGGAGGCTAATAAACTCACTCGATCAAATTTCCGTCCGGATCACGAACATAGAGGCTTTGTATCGGCCCCTGCGCTCCTGTCCGAGATACAATCTGACCACCCTCCAGAACTTCAATCCCTTCGTTCCGGAACCCCTCGAGAATATCATCAAGTTCCAAGCTGTCGTCAACAACGAAACAAAGGTCCGCTGTACCAGGTAGCGCGGCCTTGGCCTTTGGCTCAAACTCTTTCCCCTTTTGGTGGAGATTGATCTTTTGAATCCCGAATTTCAGAGCAGTCCTCGCCACGGAGGGGTCGGATGGCGGTCTAAATGTCTCAACTTTCATGCCGAGATGTTTGGCGTACCAGGTGGCCGTGGCGCCAACGTCGGTGCATGTCAGGACAAGATGGTCAAGGGCCTTGACCACAGCTCGAGACTTTGACATTCTAGGAGAATTTGAGTGTCTTTGGGGGGACTTGGTGGTCTGTCTGTAGATGAAGGAAGTGGGGAAAAAAGCGACGTCAACAAATGAGTTGGGAGGGGGAGTTGGCCTTATTCTTGGTTAAATAGGCTTCTTGATTGGGGCACGCGCGGCTACTCCAAGCACTGGAGATGCTTATAGCCGAGGCATCCCCTGCCCCTGTATACGAAACGCGAATAACTACAAAGTCCGCGTCTGCTTCACAGACTCAAGTTGCTGAATCTTCCTAAACACCAAGCAGAGAAATAGCCCGAGAGGTGGCATCCCGGTGCCGCTATTATTAATCTAACCAACCAAATCGGAAACATCTAGATTTACTGCTCTCGGCCCAATATATCTCCGAGATATATAACCGCCATGGCAATCATGATTGCATTCTTCGAGGCCAGTCTCTCGAGTTGTTGATTTGTGAAATGGGTGCTATGTCGAGATAATATGAAACTACTTGACGTTGGGCGGACCTAGTGTCCCCATCCTATACACCCTTTCACTAGCGAGTCATTAATGAGCCGTTATGCGAACACTGTTGACGCTTTTTTTCATTTGCCTCGAACTAGCTTGAGCTTGCGAGACAATCACATGAAGTTGACGTTTCGACATGGATGTTAGAAGTTGGAATTCAAAACTACCTATTGTCTCTTCAAACCGAACAACATTCATTCTTTCTTGTTGTCATTGGTGTTTGTAGGAAAAGACCTACTTTCGCAGCCCAATCCAAATTTCCCCCAGGATTCAACTCCCTTCCTCAAAGGACCCGTAGTTCAGCCTGCTTCCATCCCTCATAAACCGGCGGGCAATCGTCATCGTCGAACTCCCCAAGCTCCACATCGTCGTTTTTCTTCTTCCATGGACTTTCCCGGTAGAAATAGAGCAACTCCTTCACCACGCCCCATTGGATCTTGAGAAGATAGTAGCCCGCGAAAAGTATGCCAGCCCAGCCCAGCAAGATGAAGATTGAAGTCGGAATGTAGCCAAAGATGGCTAGGGCTCGAGGTTTCCAGTCTGGAAAGCTGAGTTGGATGAACAGAATGGTGAAGCGCCAGGCAGTGAGCAGGACGGCGGTGCCCTCGTAGGAGATGATAGCCCCGAACAAGAAACAAATCATGATTTCCATAGCGATGCAGAACCGTGGTGTCAAGCATCGTGGCCCCCAACTGGGAGCTTGTGCTTTGCCTCGGGAGCCGGTTCTAGATGTGGGTAGCGCTGGATTGGCGGCGTCGGTCAGGTATTCTTGTTTGAATTGTTTGAATTGTTTCAGTCGCAGAAAGCAAGAGGCGGCGTTGATGATGATGGCGACTCCAGTAATCCAGAAACTCGCGTCGACGAGGCATCTAAACACACATGCGCCGGTGTCGATTGTGCTGCAGCCCCGGCGCCAGTGGTCAAAACTCCAGTTTCTTGTCTGGTTGGCAGTCGTGTTGCATGCCAAAGGAAGGCGGCTCAGGAATTTCAAGTCCATTGTGAGATTGTTATTTGCCTCGTAGGCTTGTTGCTGGTTTTCGAGATGGATGTTTGGTTTGTAAGGGTTTACTTTGTCCAACATGGATGGAACTTGGGGCGACCTGGGTTTTTATAACTACCAGATTCGCGTTTTGAGTTGTTGAGTTTGTTATGATTCAGACTCCGTTGGCTTTTCCATGAGATGCAGGTGGCGAACTCTTTTTGTTATTATCCGGCAGCACTTCAAACGTCGTGTGTCTTATTCTTGTGGCTATCCGGTCAATTTTGACTTTTTTCATGCTCATCAAAGGATCTTTTCGCTCTCATGTTGACCAGATTGCGTCTCATTTGGGAGTTCTCATCCCATTGCCACTACTAACGGTTCCAAGGCTTGGACTTTAGATGAGCAACACCGTTGAATCTGATGACTCGTGGATTCCTCAGGCGCATCTTTTGTTTGGAAGGAGAGTCTATGCTACGCATTGAGTTTATGACAGGCAGACGTTGAGATAACTCACAGACAATATCCTAGTCATCAAAACATAGAATACAGACAAAAGATTTTTCGCGTGTTGATCTACTTCGCGCCCTGCATCAGGTCACGCTAAACTGCTGGTCCACTCAGCGGGCGAGTCGAGGTCCCTTTCAAGCGCCATTGACCCATGTAACGTCAGGAGAAGTGCCATGAGAAAATAGGGTTGTAGATGTGCATCATCTGGGCAACTATCAGCGAGCGGAACGTTCGGCACCTAGATTCGACCCCCTCTACTGGATTATCAATCAGTCAGGCAGCTGCACTACTGTACTCAGGGACGAATCAATTTGTGGAAAAGTTATCCTCCCCGCAAATAGTAAGCTCTATCCCAGTCATTCTGTCATCACCACATGTGGAAGGATTAGGTTTCCACCATAATGGACGATTGGTAAGACAACCTTTCCCTAAAGGAGAAGAGGTCCTTGTTCAAATGGAAAAATCGGAGTTTGAGGCTCAAGGGCCTCATCGTCATCCAATGCGCAGGGCAGTAGAGTTTGGTTATAAAAATGACTGCGTCCCATCCAAGGACCCCAGCAATCTCAGCAAACCATCCTTCACACACTTCAAACTTTGACTTGTTGCAAGATGCGAGCATTTCACTTTGCCCTTTCCGCTCTCGCCTTCTCGACAGCTCGAGGAGCCATAAATGACTTTGACACCTGGGAACATGGCCGTGTTGCCTTGAACGACGTCAGCATACACTTTCGATATGCCGGCTCTGGTCCGCCGGTTCTGCTTGTTCACGGAAACCCTCAGCATAGTTTGACGTGGCAGTACATTGGCCCTATTCTCGCCCAGAATTACACCGTTATTGCCCCCGACAACAGGGGCGCCGGGGATTCGAGTATTCCTCCCGATGGCAACTACAGTGCAACAGCTTCAGCCGGCGACCTCAAGGGCGTTTTGGATTTCCTCAACGTCTCGTCTGCGTACGTGTTTGCGCATGACAAAGGTGTCGGCATGGCCACAGCTCTCGCCATCCAACACCCCAGCTTGGTCAAAAGGCTTGCCCTTGCTGAGTATCCCCTCCCAGGGTTCGGGTATGAGCAGAGTTCAAATCCTGCTCCGTATTGGGATCTCTACCAGAATTGGCAGCTTGCCTTCTTCCAGGTCCCCGATCTGGCCGAGTTTCTCATGTCGGGCAAGGAGAAGCAGTTTCTGGAGTGGTACTTTTTCCATGGCAGTTACTCTGGTCCTGCGAGCTTCAGTGAGGACACGGTTAACAGATACACCACAAGTATCTCCAAGCCGGGGTTCCTCAGAGCCATGCTTGGTCCTTTCTCAAGCGCGACCGTGTACGAAGACTCTCAGTTTTTCCAGGCAAAGTTGAACGGAAGCCGTCTGAGAGTGCCACTCCTCGGCATGGGAGGTGAAGCAAGTCTGGGAATTAAATCAATCCTTCGTCAAAGCTTTGAGCCGATCTCGTCAAACGCCGAGCTCGACATTATTCCTAAAGCGGGCCATTGGATCGGTAAGTTCTTCGCAATAACACCAGCTTATTCTAACAATGTCGATAGCGGACGAGAACCCAAGATGGACAGCGCGTCGTGTCGCCAAGTTCTTTGCAGAGGACAATTCGACGCTGGCCAGGATTGATCTGTCGTATTTGGAGGACTTGGTTACGCTCGATGTTGGCTTCTTTGGTACGAGAAGAAACCTTGCCCTTGGTCAACAGTAAAACAGTGGTGAAACGGCGACTGTGGGTCAAGACAATGTCTCTGAGAATGGATTGAGTTGCTTGCCCGCACTGGTTGGTCTAAATGACAAGGCGTGGGCACAGTGATTGAAGAGCAATGGGCTATGGCTCAATATATACTTCCGCTTATTCTAATCTTTACTCAAATCGCGACTTATCGCCGTACACGTGTTAACAGGGCAGTGCAGGTCCCAGCCTAAGACTAACACGAGCTGGGAGGCCAATTTCGCAAGCAAGATTACGCGTTTCGGGATCGCCGAGCGCGCTGAGCCACTTGTTATTTTAAGCCTATTTTTATCACGTTAAAAAGATTGAGGCTCCCAACTCAATTTAATCACATTCCGCCAAAAGTCCCGACGATAAAGCCAATTCCTCTCTTCATACTTCATATCGATACTTTGGGCGTGCAGCACATCACGACAGCTTAAACGCGTGACAACAGACTCGTGACACGACTCAAAAACTCAAAAACACGACAATGTGTCTCCCAAACTTTTTCTCAAGAAAACAAAAAGACGACAAAGAAGAGACAGAACCACAACCATCACCAGTCGAACCCACAGGCCGCAGAACAGCCGCAGCCACCGCTCGTTTGAGCAGCAGCAAATTCAGAGCCGACGCGAGCCCAAGGCCTTCATCTGATGGCCGACTTGGCCCAGGCTACGCTCCAGGCGGATACGCATCTTCGCCATCGGGGGGAGATGGGCAGCATGGGGGCTTGTATGGTGGTGTGCACGGAGGAGTGTATTCGGGTGTACATGGAGGACCAAACGGGGGCGTGTCGGGGGGTGTATATGGAGGTGTGTATGGCGGTTCGAGTGGAGGAGCATTGGGAACGGCGGCGGGAGGAGGGTATGGGACATCACCTGGAGGAACGTCATATTTGTAAAGTTTTAGCGTGATTTTTTGTTGATAGATGCCATAAAAGATACTGTGCTTTGCGGGTTTGGGTTTTGATGCCGCGATGTTTTGATGACTCTCTGTTGATGACTATCTAGTTCACTATTGTGTCTGATGGCACTGTCAATAACCACGATAGATACTACAAGTTAACTAGTATTTTTTCTTATAGCGGGATGTTTACAGTTCCTCGTTGGTGAGGTTACCAACACACCAATCATCCTTGATTCAGTCCTTCATGTTCTGCAAAATCCAGTCCACCTCGTAATCCGCCGTCTCAAGTATATGCTCAGGCTTGTACTGGGCATGCCAGCCAATCTTGTCTCCATGAGAAGCAGTAAAAGTGCATCTCGGTGCGTGTCAGTTTAGTCATTATGCGCAACTTGGATGGATCACGACTCACTTCCCCCCAAGTTGGACGGCGACCAGATCCTTGGAGCAGTTGAGAGCGGTAGCCATGCCGTCCAATGCCTCCTCATCCGCATCTTGAACTGTTTCATCATCAACCAAGCCCCTCTTAGCGAGGGCCTTTGCAAACTGCGAATAAATGTCGTCCCAAGCGACGCTGCCCGAAGATGCGAGGAAGTATCCTTCTTTTCCGTGGCCGATTTGGTTATTCTCGAGAATTCCCCGAAGAATTTCAATGTATAGGTTGGTATTGTCAACTACGTGGCATACAGGCCAGGTCTAATTATTCAGATTAGCTCAGTCATGGCATACTAGGTACCTAGTTAGTGGAACCATACAGCGTGATCTCTATCCGTTCGACACACTCGTCGCATTGCCTTGGCTGCCTTGACAATGGCCACGATCTGAATAGAGATTGGGTTACCAAATCCTCGCCCTTTCCCGTCTAGATGTGAGAACATGATCAGTGGCTGTGGCTCAGAACGAACACCGGATGAGGTTGACGCACAAACGATGCAGGGTACAAATATGTAGCTGCGGACTTGATTGGCTTCAGCCAGGTCGATAATTTTCTTGTTGACTCCAACTGCCTACAACTCAATCAGTATTACCGACGACCATGAGAAATCAAGGACTCACAGGCTTAAATGTTTCGACGTTTGCTCGCTGAGTCGCCTGAACGTCATATAGATTTAGATCATCATCACGCAGTGCACGATCCGTTGGGGCGCCGGCATGACTTGAGAACAGCTTGGCGCCGGAAGTCTATCGACTAAGGTCAGTTTCTCATCCTAGGAAGATGATGGAAGGATGCTTACGTGCAGAAAGTGAACCTCAGAACCTGTATTCTTTTTCACCTCACCAAGAGCCTTGATGAACAGCTCCTGCGCGACACTGGAAACGGCGTCAATCAAGAAAAAGACCACGGTGATTTCATTCGCCAGAACTACGTCACGAACAGAAGCCTCATCCTTGACGTCAAAAGTCAACGGTTTTGCGCCATGTCGCTCAACAGCCTTGGCTTGATCCGGGGTGCGAACGAGAGCGTAGAGGGTTCCAAAGGGTGGCAAATTTGCTTCGGAGAGGCCTGCTAGAAGGTCTCCGCCAAGGTACCCAGAGGCGCCGGTTAGAAGAATGTTGTGAGGCATTGTTGTCATTCGTGCGTTTGGTTTGACAAGGAGGCTTACAGGGTGTGTTTACATGGGCCTATTCGATGCTAAATAGGCCAATGAGTTGGTATCAATCACTTGCTGGTTTGTAAGCAAGTCTCGGTCGGATTTAAGGATCGAAAGTTGCGTGAATCCCTCCACCGTAGGTCGTTCTCCACTCCGGTTTATTCATTGTAACGTTATCTTAAGAACCGAGTATCAAGTCTATGACGTGAGTGCCTAGCCGCCGGTCAGATTTCGAAGCCACGAGGGGTAGGAGTTGGTGTTGACCCTATAGCAAACAACATGGAATAGTACACAGTGCTTTTCTAACTACCTACATTGGGCGCTATCTTGAGTCTTTACCACAGTTAAGTTTGAAGCATTGCTAATATTGTGATGGTATGTTTCATACTTTACCTCTCGTGACGGCGATGCTAGAGATGTCAACACCTAGGTGGTGGCATGCAAACCCGGCCAAGTCACGCGTAGATTAGAAGAGAGGCTAGAATATCATCATCATAGGACTCGCCGTTTAACTCTACTACTTCGCGTTCCTCATCACCGTCCTCTATGTCTTCTACCGCCGTATTAACGAAAGCCCGACCGAAAAAAGCCTCTCTGTGAAGACTCCGTGGAAGCCATTTATCTTCGTCCTCTACGTAGCGAGCGGCTTCACCATGGTCCGATACATTTTCGGTATTGCCGAGTATGTCACGGGCGCAAACGGGCCTCTTCAATCGACTGAGATATATATCTACGCCTTTGATGTTTCGTTGATGTTTATTACCACGGCGCTGTTTCCATCTAGGGCGCGTGATCTTGCCTTGTAAGGGCCCTGAGATCTTCGATGCTTTTTCAATGACGGAATTACGGTTTGGGTTGGTCAGATCTATGCTTACGAACGAAACAAGGTTCGTGAAGGAATTAGGGCTGAGATCATGGCAGCCTTCTTGGCTAATTAAACAACAACCACATGAGCACTTCACCGCCCGTGACGTGATGTGAGCAACGATGAAACTCATTGAAGCTTATTTATAGGACATGTAACGGTTCCAGGCACCAACAGGTTAGACCAAGGTAAATCAACAGGGTTCAGCGTCCTTCATCCTTCACTAGAGTCCGAGTCCGGGCTTAGCCACCCTAGGCTGACAGGCAAAGTGTCCAGGAAAGTCTCCGACAATGATAAAACTATCATCACTTGATCTCTTGGCACATTCTGGCCCTTTTCAAGAAATACCCGAAGTTGTACACTATCGTCTCCATGGTTCATTCCCCATGTTGAATTTTTTTTTAATTCATGTCATGGAGGGCCTGGGGCTCAGAGCTGTTGGCAGTTCTGGGCTCCAGCGCATCCCTCGTAGCCATGGTGGTGCTGCTCTCCAAATTTGACGGCAAAGCTCCCTTCACATGGAACAGCGTCACACTCAACGCCATTGTGTCGATTTTGTCCCTGGCAATCAAAACCACACTGGCTTATGTGATTGCAGAGTGCATAGCTCAGTGGAAGTGGATTTTGTTTTCCAGGGAACCGCGGTTACTCGTCGACTTTGATCGTATCGACTCTGCTACTCGTGGCCCGCTGGGAAGTGTCAGGGTCATTCTTAGCACGAGAGGCGCGTAGGTCTTCCGATTCAACCCCAAATTTCCAATTCAGAGCTGACCTTGCCGTTATCTGCAGTCTGGCAGTTCAGTTTGGCGCCGTCCTGACCCTCCTCACCATCAGCCTCGATCCTTTGGCACAGCAGCTGGTGCAGCTTAAACAAAGCGTCGTGTTTGCGCCGAGAGTTTTTGGAGAGCCTGGCCTGTCCGCTCTCGCCTCTCGAACCACAGTGTATGAAGTGGGAAGTTCGATTAGGGTTCAAGTTGGCGATGTTTACTACCGGACAACTCAACTACCTCTATCAATGCAGGCGTCCATCTTGAACGGCTTTTCTCGATCACCATGGGAGGCGGCACAAGAGGCCCTAGTTCAGTGCCCAACAAGCAACTGCACCTGGGACCAGTTTGCTACCCTTGGGGTTTGCCATAGGTGCGAGGATCCTAGCTCCAAACTGAAGCGTGTCACTGGCTTTGGAGAGACACTTCTCACGATACATGATGTGAGCTACGGCACGAAGAGCATCAATGCGACCGCCTTTGCTCTACCAAATGGCCACTTCATCACCAATGTTGACGGGTGCCCACTTCACGGCTATCTGACGAACCGATGCTTGAACCAGCAGCCGCTGGGAATTTACTCTGACAAAAGATATGCTCTTACCTCTTTCGGCACTGGAAACCCGAACAAGACAAACTCTATGAAGGACATGGACACTTTGATCTGGTCTATGAGGTTCATCTACCTAGACGTGAAGTATCTCAACTACTCATCGCTCGACACCTCGTCAGATGCAGAACTGGGCAAGGAGCTCTACTGGCCAAATATCCCTATGAAAGCCGAAGAGTGTTCCCTCTACTATTGTATCAAGATGGTCGACTCCGAAGTCCAAGGAAATCAGCTCTTCGAGAATATCACCGAGGCAGATGGCTGGATCTGGGACCCCGAATCATGGGAACGACGCGACAACGACGAATTAACTGAGATAAACACACCACCGGATGATGAGGTCGACAGCTTGGAGTTCAATCTCTGGTACTCGGCTGCGTATCATTCAGACCTCAAACTCCGAGGGCCAGGGAAATTGTACACGGAACCGATGAGCGTCTCGTCGGACACAGTGATGGCGCTGAGCTACCATATGCAGGACCTCTTACTAGGCAACTGGACAAACACCACAGAGATTCGCAAGAGCATACAGGAGAAACTGGGAAAAGGCGCCGTTGGCTTCAACGGTGTCTCGCATGGCCCCAGCGGCAAGGAGCTCACAGCGGAAGCTGAGCCACCAGGCATTGGAGGTTTATGGACCTGGACGAGTACGAATATCACAAGGAGGTTCGATGCCCTTGCAACAAGCATGGCCAACGAGATGCGGAGGAACCCAAATCCCAGGCTCGGTAATGTCGAAGGGCAAGATCAGGATCGATACGAAGGGAAGCTAAGCTTCGAAGGCAACGTCGGTAATGAAAAGGTACTATATGACATTCGATGGCCTTGGGTAGCGCTTCACGGGGTGATGCTCATCTGCGTTCTGATATTGCTGATCATGACGGCAAAAAGCGCTGGAGACCCGGACGTGACGCCGTTGGCGAGGAGCAGCACGTTGGCAACAATTCGTCAGGGCCATCGAATAGGGAGTGTCTTGGAAGACGCAGATACGATGGAGCGCATGGAGAGGGCGGCACGAAGATCCTATGTCAAGATCAGTAACGGGAAGGAAGATGAAGCCATGGCGCGCAGCATGATGGGAGGGGACGTGACAAGGGCTACCTCAGACCAAGAGGAGAACCAGTATTTGACGAGTATCGAGATGGAAAACAGACCTCAAAAGTGAGGCTATTGTCGAAAGTTGGGTATACTGGCTGGAGGTAAGCAAAACGTATAGAATATACTAGGAATGAATAGCGTAGTGCCGGTCTTTGCTGAGGCAGTCTTTCCTCTGAAAGCGGACCAACCCTTCCTATTGGTAATTCCGCTCTTGCTTGTCAGGTATTTGAAGTGTCGATAGCTGCTCAGCCAGTTCTGAATTAACTGCATTGCTGAGTCAAGAGTGGCTGGCGACACCAGAACTTCAAACCAAGAATATAAATTTATAATTGAACTAGAAGTACTGCTTTGCCGCGAATAGCCGTACAAATATAGAATTAGTAATGCCAACGTAGGGGATGGGGGTACTGAGTAGATTTGGAAGCAATAGTCTCAAGGGCCCTAAAGGAATATTAGATACCTCTCGCTACGTTGCATCGAGTAAATAGCGTAAGCTAACTCCCAACTAGGAAGATCGAAAAGGCACGGGCCAATACCTGATTCTCTACTGCCTAGGCTTTCAGATCACTCAATCTATGGCCCCGATGGCATCATCTTGGTGGACCCGTGCTCTCTCTATTCGGTGGATTCGAGCGCTCTTGGCCCTGAATTTTCCACCCACTAAGGGTCCAGGTAGAGCTATATCTTGTCTTATTACCGGGCCTTTTGTCTTGGGACTCTTCTTAAGAGGCGAAGGACAAGGTGAGTGAGACGTAGTCTAGCGAGATGAACTTGGCAAAGGATTAAGGCAGAATGACGCCTCCAACATTCGATTCTTCCAACACATTGTGTATTCTGACCAATCGGTGTCACAACAAGCCCGATATCTCCTGTTGTGGAGAGAAAAGGCGGGCGAAACCCCGTGGAGGAGTCGAAAGCTGCAAACGGTCGGAGGGGAGCCTGTTTACGAGTCGGGTTTCAAGCCGGTCGAGCAAGAGGATATGCTTATTTTAAGGCACTCTAGACTTAATCAACAAGGTTGTTATCCCCGCAAATCGGCGAATCTGTATTTGATCGCAAAGCCTGCGATGCAGCCACGGCGATCTCACAGCGACTCCTACCGGATGCGGCTCAATCTAAACCCCAAAGAGCCAAACAAAGAGAAGCCCTGCTTCTAAAGAAAAAAAGAAAACCATTCTTGACCGAATGGTTGACATGTGCCTCTTTCGTGGGTGCTCATTCCGGCTTGGGGGCCCCTTGTCTGTAACGCTAGCTTTGGCGTCATCGCTGGTATCCATGACGTGCTTTGTCCAACATCGCTCAGACTGGAAGGTCACTAGCCATCACGCAATCGGGAGCCAGGCTTGGTGTTTCGGTATAGTAAGGCCCGATGCTTGGCAGATCGACGCCTAGTGTCAACCGTTAAGCAGGGAGGGACGTTGCAAAGGTCGTATTAAACTCATGGCCGCCTGTCCTGTCTTTTGGCCGGGATCAGCATCTCGTTTTCTCGGCCACCCCCTTTCATCATGGGCCTTTCACTTGGCTGGAGTGCGAAGCCAAAGGTTGAACCGGCTGTAGCTACAGCTGGTGATAGTGATGTCAACTACACATCTGATAGCTCAGACCCAGCCCTCCTCCGCGATGGAAACCTCGCCTTTACCAGAGTTCAGGGCGGAAACGATTCGAAGCCATCGTACCAGGAGGCGGTTGGGGCTCCTGTTGAGTCCAACTCGCCGCTAGGATATCACGTCGGATGGATCACCATCATCTTTCTCAATGTCAACCAGATGGTTGGATCTGGAATCTTTTCATCTCGCAAGTATCTATCTTATCCACGGCATGAACGAGTAGCTAATTCTTTCTCTCAGCTGGAACTATTCTGAATAAAACCGGATCAATTGGCCTGGCCCTAATTTACTGGTTCATTGGCTTCCTCATGGCCCTCGCGGGTTTTGGTGTTTACCTAGAGTTTGCGAGTTACTTTCCCAACCGATCGGGATCAGAGGTTGTATACCTCGAACAAGCTTATCCTCGGCCAAAGCATTTCTTCCCCATCGCCTTTGCTGTGCAATCCGTCATCTTGTCCTTCAGCAGCAGCAACGCCATCGGTGAGCATGGGCTAAAGCCCCCTTTGACTTCGTCGACTGACCACCTCTTCCAGTTCTATCTCGGTACGTATGGAGAATTGCTGGCAAGGTACCTTCGGACTGGCAGATGAAGGGAGTGGCCATTGCTGCCTATTCCCTCGCTGTGATCTGTATGCATTCATCTTCGTGATGAAGCGAGTGTATGCTAACACCCCCAGGTGTCATTGCCCACAACAAGTACTCCCTGTGGGCCACCAACTTTATTGGCTTCCTCAAGATCATTACACTTGTCTTGTCAGTATGAGCCTGATATAGACAAACATCCTCTGACATCCTGCAGCATATCCATCACTGGTCTGGTAATCCTTGGCGGCAATGTTTCAAGCATCCCTGACCCCAAGGCCAACTTCCGTGACTCCTTTGCAGGCACCACCGACAACGGCAACGACCTTTCAACAGCATTGGTAAATATCGTCTTCTCATATAGTGGCTACGCCAACGCCTTCAACGTGGTCAACGAGATCAAACGACCAATCCCAACCATCAAGAAACACGGCTTTCTCTCTTTGCTCGTGGTGGCAATTCTCTATATGCTTTGCAATATTGCATATTTTGCTGCTGGTACGTAATTGCACTAGTGGTCAAGTTACTCTGCTAAACACACTTTGGACAGTCCCCAAGAAGGAGTTTGCCGAGTCTGACGAAATTGCCGCTGGCGTCTTCTTCACTACTGTCTTTGGAACCGGCGGTGCCGAGACTGCTCTGAACGTCCTTGTGCTTCTCAGTGCTTTTGGAAACTTGCTAGCTGTTCTCATTGGTCAGTCAAGAATGATTCGAGAAATTGGACGGTGAGTCTTATTAGCCTCCAGGGTTTGCCTGTGCTGATGGTTCATAGACAAGGAGTGCTGCCTTTCACCACCTTCTGGGTCTCAACAAAACCATTCGGAACGCCTCTCGGACCTTACCTCCTGAAGTGGGGGATGACATTTATCATGATTGTTGCACCTCCAGCAGGTGATGCATTCCAGTTTGGTAAGTCTAGTGATTGTTGTTGGGCGTTATTGAGGCACCTATATGTTCTAACCATGCTCTAGTTGTCAGTTTGAAGACATACCCTGATGGCCTCTTCCATCTGGCCCTGGGCATTGGCTTGTATCTTGTTCGGCGCCATAACAAGCGAGTGGGTAGAGGCCGCCGAGATTTCAAGGTCTGGGACGTCCTCTTGATCTTCTTCATCCTCATCCAGGTCTTCATAATCGCTATGCCGTGGTGGCCACCGAAGGGCGGCCCTTATGCTGGTGAAGTAAGCTTCTGGTATGCAACTTATTGTGTGGTTGGTATTGCCATGTAAGTCGTCCCTCCTTGCTTAGGTGAGCCCTTTACTGATTTACTTCCTAGTATGATTACGTGCTACCTCTACTACGTTGTCTGGATCTACTTGATTCCCAAGTGGAAGGGCTATGCCATTCGGACTGAAGTTTTGGAGGTCGATCAGAACGGCGCCAATACGCACCGCTTGGTCAAGGTTCCTCTGGCAGAGGTAGACAGATGGGACGCTGAACATGATGATGCTGGAAACCTCAGGCAGAGGCATGTTCCGAGCCCTGTTCAAGACTCTGTGACGACTGAGGAGAAGGTCTGATGCAACGATCGGAACGACATCTGCGGATGCGCCACATAGCAGCATAGATAGCTTGCCTTTGGACCAATAAATTCAGACTTCAGTCGTACACGATAACCAACATTCTCGTCGTACCTGGTCAAGGACGATAACACCTTGTTCAACCCGAGTCCAACGCCCCCTGTGATTCAGATTGAGTGATCGACGCTTCAACTACGTCATGTATCTCTTTATACGTGGAGAGCGGGGTCCTCGCCGCAAGAGGAGCCTTCTCACCTCCCAGGTTTCTCAATCCTTTGAGATCTATCAGTTTAGTTTAGTTAAGTATTGCGAAGAACATTATACTAGGACTGAGAGAATAATACGTCATGCCCGATGGTGACGGGACAAAGCCTTCTTCGCGCTGGAGTTTCTGTCGCTGATCGAGCCCTGTTTTGGGCGGAGACAAAATAAGCATGAATCAGCCACCTGCGTAACCGGTTCGGATGATGTACAATATATTTATTCCAATTCTCCAACATGTTCCATCTTGCAAGAGATAAGTGCCATCTCAGCATGGCTGCGATCTTTGACATCTCGCCCGAGTGGAGGGCAAGTCAACTCTATTTCTACTACCGCCAACTCTTCATCAAGCCTCAGTTGGTTTCTCGTCACGATGCAGATTTAAGCGGCAAGATGGCGATAATCACTGGATCCAACACTGGGTTAGGATTAGAAATAGCACGTCAGCTTCTCGACCTGGGCTGCAAAGTCATCCTGGCGGTGCGTGACGAAGCCAAAGGCGAGAGGGCACGTCAGGAGCTTGTCAGCAGCCGTCATATTCCACATAAATTAGTGCAAGTCTGGAAACTGGACATGCTATCCTACGAATCCATCATGGCCTTTGCTAGGCGCACCGAAAGTTTGCAGCACCTCGATATCGCCATCCTCAATGCTGGGGTACACAAAGGTTCCGAGTCATTCACCTCGAACGGCTATGAAGAAGGTTTCCAAGTCAACTACCTTTCAACTATGCTCCTCACAATGTTATTGTTGCCCACCATCAAGCGGAAGAGAGCTGGAAGCAGTCCTGGCCAGATTTGCATTCTATCATCCGACATGGCCGCGTGGTCCAGGTTCGAAGAAAGAAACACAACTCCTCTTCTATCGGCATTCAAACAAAAGATGCATAAATGGGATTTGACGGATCGCTATAGCACGACAAAGCTTCTCGGGCAGCTGTTTCTGTCTGAGCTCTCCAAGCATCTGTCTCCATCCGAGGCCACTGTGTCTTGCGCGAATCCCGGACTCTGTGGCGACTCGGAGATTTCACGCGAGTTCCAGGGCGCCCTCCGCTTCGCTTTTAACATTTATGCCTTCTTGTTCAGTCGCACATGCTCCGTTGGTGCTCGCACAATTGTGCACGCGGTTACCACACTCGGTGACCAAGCCCACGGACAGTACATCGAAGACGCCAAAGTTCAGCCGTAAGTTACTTCCTCGTGCAATATAATGCCTTATATCGGTTAAACTAACTTTCACTTCCCAGAATGGTACCCATTGTGTACAAGAGTGAAGGGCTGCGTCTTGCCAAGCAGTTTTACGAGGAAACTCTTGATGAGCTTTCGTTCGCGGGCGTGAGGGATATCATCAACGAGATATAAATGCCTAAATAGCCTATTCATTGTTGATATATCGGGTACGGCGTGTACAACCAGCATCGGCGCAATGATACGATACTCTTCAGAGGCAGATGCCTGCATAATGCCAAGTTCGCCAAGGCGTATCATAAATCTTGTCTGTATTATCCGCGGTTTAGGACATTTGCCCGGCGGAAGAGATGCGGCATCCGCGTGCTTTCAAATGGGAAGGTCCTTTGTTATGTTGGGGGGAGCAACAAATCAAGTCTTGAATTGGGGTAACATTGCATTTAGCCAACCAGAGCCATCAGGAAGTTGCTGGGTTACATGCCTTCAACCTTGTCATTGAGCATGAATGAGGTAGGTTCCCCGCGTGGAGTCTTGGCTGAGGGGTTGTACGGATCATGACGTGTTTATATGGCTCAACCCACATCTCGGTTGTATTATTCGTGCTTTTTCCATTTCCATTGCTATGCAAGAGGAGATCGGACACTTTCCAAAATGAGAAATGAGGAACAGACCCGCCGGGGCATCACCATTGTATGCATGTCGCATGTGGGCATACAGGCCGGCCTCGGCATGTGCTAATTCGTGTAGGACCCTGAAGTCACGGGCCGGGATGTCAATGACACTGGAGATGACTTGGAGAGGTCCAAGAGTCCTACTGAATGAGATGAGAGTATATACTGACCATGAGTCTAGCACCTACTCATCCACGGCATCGGTATCCTCAAGCATTTACGAGTATCGAAAGATTCAAGGCCGAACCTACCAGAACTCAAACACGACAGACTACTGGTCACCACCCGTATTAATCTTTATGCCCTAGATCGATCATACTGACTCAGCCAAGGGCACCCAATGACGAAAAACATGTCGAAGCATTTGACGTGGCGCAAGTATCTCTGGATTGTCCACTGCGGGCCGATCCATTAACTTCTTTGTAGGCACGAGTGGCTCACCATGATGTTGGACGACAAGTTGTACGCTGTTCCGCTCAGCGACAACCCACAGGTGAGTAAGTTTCATGCCGAGACATGCATTTTCTGATCGTCAAGTAGCGTATCTTGGACATCGGAACCGGAACCGGAATATGGGCCATGTCAGTTCACCTTACCTGAGTCAAGAGCCTTACTCACCAATCAGTGACATGGCCGACAAGTTTCCATCTGCCGAGGTCATCGGTGTTGATATTTCGCCTACTCAGCCCTCCTGGACGCCTCCGAATGTCAAGTTTCAGATCGACGATGCTCAGCTGGACTGGACCTTTGAGCCCGCCTCGTTCGACTTTATCCATGTTCGTTACATGCATGGCGCCTTTGACGACTGGCCGAAGCTGTATCGGCAGATGTTCAAGTTTCTGAAACCTGGAGGTTGGTTCCAGCATATCGAGCCCAACATCCACTTGAAGTGTGAAAACCCCAAGTCAGTAGCTGAGAATGAGTGAGTACCTACGTCATCAAGTGTGCAGAATAGGGACCTCACAATCGTCTTAGAACCTTCAGGCAATGGGCCGAGCTCTTTTTCGACGCCGGTGATAAAATCGGTCGGACCTTTCGAGTCACCGACGGTATCATGGAGGAGTCTGCTCGAGAAGTAGGATTCCAAGACATTGTGCACAAGGTCATCGCGATTCCTCTCAGCGGCTGGCCAAAGGAGGAGAGGCTCAAGAAGGAAGGTCAATTCGTTGGCCTGTATATGGACTTGAGCTTGGATGGATTCGCTTTGTACCCGATTGGACAGATTCTAGGTTGGAGTCGCGAGCAAGTGGACGATCTTGTTTCCAAGATGCGGGCTATTATCCGAAACCCGAAGCATCTTGGCAGTGGGGATATGTGGGTGCACCGGGGCATGTTGCTGTGAGCAATGCTAATCTAATATCTAATAGGCACATGGTTTATGGTCAAAAGCCACTCAAGACGGATGGGTGAGCAGATCAGAGAACCAATACAGCCGCTCGATCAGACTACGGGTGATAGAGTAGGCTCATGGGGGAGCGGCCGAACCATCTAGCTCTTGTCTGCTGGAACTTGACAATGGGCAAACGCATCAGCCTTCACTGAAACTTAAACTCTCTGTTTCGATCAAGATATCTCTTTACATTACTATATATCTGATTGCTTTGAACCACTGCTTGTGAGCCAGGCCAGGCCTAGCCCAGCTCGTAGATGGTGTGTACTACTACTATCTAACAATTGCACTTTTGCAATTAAGCCTTTCCTTCCTCCCTGTTGTCGTTGACCAACGCAACCTCGGCAACATAAGACTTGAACTTGCGAGCGGGAACGCGGTTCTCGAACATCTCCTGGACCTCGGCGTAGTTGCGGCCCTTGAGCTCGGGCAGGCAGAAGTAGAGGTAGACGCACATGGGCACCGAAAGGCCGAAATAGACAAAGCAGACCTTGCCGCCGAGGTTGGCCTGGTCGGTGTTGATGAGGTAGGGCATGACCTGGGAGATGAGGCAGGAGAAGGCGGTCGAGACCATGATGTTGATACTGTAGGTCTTTTGTCGGAGTTGGACACTGGAGCATGTTAGTTTTGTTTCATTGAGGAGATTAAGATCTTCTCACCTGGCGGTTTCACCACCGACACTGTAGGCTACAGCACCCAGAGTGGCCTGATAAAGGAAGCCCCAGATCACCATAAAAGCGACAGTCGCGGACAGACTGGGACCGGAGCCAATGGTGCTGATTCCACCGATAACGAGCAAGAGACCAGTCATGACGAAGCATCCACCAACAATCAGGGGTCGTCGTCCGAGGCGATCGATGAGTGGCCAGGAGCACATGTTTCCAACAAGCTGGATGGCGTAGGCGATTTGACCGATGGCTAGGGGATCGCTGACGCCGGCAAGACGGAAGTAGTATCTGGTAGATGTCAGTCAGCTATTCTTAAGTCTTTGGAGTGGTTACCCACGTAAGATAACCGTTGATGAAACCAATGCCGATAAACTGCTGCGAAAGGTACACCATGATAATAATGATGGTTCGTCGCAGGTTGGTTCCCTGGAAACACTCGAGCCACTTGCTGTTCTCCTGCGCCTTCTTGGCCTCCTCCTCCTTGGCGATGGCCACGGTCGCAATAGCCATAGCAGCGTCTACGTCAAACTCGGCACCGTTGAATCGTCGGAAGGCCTTGACGGCATCGTCGCGGCGGCCCTTGATGAGAAGCCATGTGGGAGACTCGGGAAGGAAGAAAAGGTTGAGAAGAAGAATTCCGGGAGGGATGACCTGGGTGATCAAGGGAATACGCCAGGCCATATCCGAGGGGTCCTTCTTGCAAGCAAAGACGACGAGCGAGTTGAGCCATTGGCCGAGGGTGATCATGGTGTTCTAGATTTGTTAGCACCACGCATAGAAAACTTGGCGTTTTCGAGAATACTCACCAGCAGAGCCAAACACAAACCTCGCATCTTGATAGGCGCAAGCTCGGCAACAAAAACAGGACCAAGAGAATGTCCTAAACCGAACCCAAATGTCGACACAACCTTACCGGCGAACAGCATAAGGATAGACTTGCTGTAGAACTGAACAATGATCCCTCCGAGGCAGATGACACAGGCAATGATGATGGTCTTCTTTCGACCGATGAAGTCGCTGACGATACCGGTTGCAAAGGCAGAGGTGAAGATTCCGACGGTGGCGGCGGCGTTGAGGATTTGCTGGTCGTGAGCGGCGACGACCCAGGTCTCACCAGCCTGGTATCCGAACTTTTTAGCAAAGGGAGTGACGGCGAGGAGCTTTCCCGTCATGGACATCTCATAGCCAAAGTTGACGGGGAGGAGGTAGATGATCAAGCCTTGGCGGTCAGTTTTGATGATGAGACGCGTTTCTTGGGTCATGGACACTTACAGAACATCAAGACACGTCGATTCTCCCAAAAGTCATGCCAGACGAGGTTCTCGTTGGACTTGCTGGGAGGCAGAGCCGAAACCGCGCTCTTGGGCATCTCCTCCAGCTGGATGGCCTCTGGGGCCTTGGGCTCAATGTCCTTGGTCATGGTTGATGCCGATGTTTCTCAGATGTAGAGATGCTGCAACCTTGGATGATGGCATCAAGATCGATGCGCAGATCTTGGTGATATATAACATGAAAGAAAAATAGAGTCAAGTCAAACTTAACCCCAGATCTTCCCCGCAATGGGAACTGACTACGGTAAGCTTGTTTTCGTTTTCCCGTGTATGCATTCCGATTGGGTTCTCATTTCTTGCTCTCAGCCCCTGGGGTGAGCGGGTCCTGCTCCGTCCAATGGAGCATTTCGTCTCCAACGGATGGAGAGAATAGAGAAGCTTGAAGCACTGTTCATGTTGGGTCTAGTCATGAACATGGGCCCTAGTACTCCAAGTCTGGCAAACCTAAGCGCTTTTGCCGCTATCCTTGCACAAGCGAGTCACGGACCAAACCCATATATTGCTAGCAACTGGGTCCTGACCTCTTGGGCTTCGGGTCAGACACCGTGTTTGCGTTCCGAATTGCCTGATGGGTTCCGATGATCTTCTCTCCTCCACCAGCTCGTCCTGATCCATCACACCACGTGCGGAGAAGTATTCAACGGCCGTAGCAATCCCCGCAACTTCCTATACGAGCTCTTTTCCCCATGGGCAGCTATATCCGTTCAATCGGGTCACTCTTAGTCAGTTGAAGCGACTTGGTCGGTCAAGCTGACCCTGGCGTACCTGGGAGATCGGCAGTTAACCACGGCAAATGGAGCCAGCAGGGTTAAAGAAAAGTCAACGTGACGTGACAATACCACCACTGGACGGATAATCGGAGAACGCTACGCTCGCATTCAATATGACGTCCTTGGAAACCTGTAGCGCCTTCTCCGCAAATTCAAGTCGATTGCTATGGCGAGAATGGCTAGCATGCTCCATCAATGATCTTCAGTATCACGCATTTGCCCCGGGGATACTCGGCAACATTAATCCGCAATCCTAGCTATGCTAAATTTCAAGGATCGAAGCTGCGCAATTAGAGACATGGGGCGCATGACATGAAGCTATAAAGTAAAGTGACCCGGCCGCTTGGGACTGGGAGCTGCATCCTCGCATTGGGTAGTTACACGATGGCTTCTCTCTTGAAACTCGTCACAGCAGCCCTCGTGCTTGCCGAGGGTACCCTTGGTGCTGCTACCAAGCAGCCGCCCACTGTGCAGGTCAAGAACGGTACATATGAAGGCAAATATGTTGCTTCGTATAACCAGGATCTCTTCCTCGGTGTTCCCTTCGCCCAGCCTCCTGTGGGGTCTCTCCGGTTTCAGAACCCTCAACCCTTGAACACAACCTTCAAGACCAGAAAGGCAACCGAGTATGCTGATTCTTGTGTCGGATACGGAGTAGGTTTTTTTCGTCGCAGGCATACACATGACGGTTATTAACATCCTATAGAATAGCCCTGCTTGGCCGCATACCCTCGGCGAGGACTGTCTAACCCTAAACGTTGTCCGCCCGGCAAAGTCAGGACGTGGAAACAATGACAAGCCGCTGCCTGTCGGTGTCTTTATCCACGGTGGAGGTTGGTCTATGGACTACAGTGCCAATGGCGTCTACAACCTGAGCTTCATCGTTGAGGAGTCTGTCAAGATGGGCAAGCCTTTCCTCGCCGTCTCTGTCGACTGTAAGTATCTCAACTCACCCTTGGCAGATTCATCATTGATTGACAGTCGACAGACCGACTCTCTTTCTGGGGCTTCATGGCTAGCAAGGACGTCATGGACGCCGGCATCGCCAACCTCGGCCTCAAGGACCAGCGCATCGCCCTACACTGGATCAAGGAGAACATCGCTGCTTTTGGCGGCGACGCTGACAAGATCACCATCTGGGGCGAGAGCGCCGGAGGTGGCAACGTCGGCTATCAGGCCACTGCCTTTGGAGGAAAGGATGAGGGTCTTTTCCGAGGAATCATCGCCCAGTCCGGCGCGGATGGAACCGACATGAAGAACTTGACCAACCCTCAGAAGCGCTACGATACGATTGTCAAGGCTGTTGGATGTGACAAGAAGAAAGACAAGATTGCTTGTCTACGAGATGTCCCTTTCGACAAGCTCAACGCGACCAGTGCCCTGGTTCCTGGCAACTTTTATCCCGTTGTTGATGGAGATTTCATCCCCGACTACTCGTCGACACTCCTCGAGGAGGGCAAATTCACCAAGGTGCCAATTCTGCTTGGCACCAACGCCGACGAGGGCACGCTATTCGGAAACTATGGCCTCAAAACCGACGAAGAGATCAGGAACCTCATCGCCTCAGCTGGTCCGGATGCCGAAACCATCGATATCCTTATGGCTCTATACCCCAACGTCGATGCGCTTGGTCTGCCAGCTGCGTATCGCGTGAGACCCGATGGTCCTGTCGGAGCCCAGTTCAAGCGCGTCATTGCTCTGCAGTCTGATCAGCTCTTCACCTCGTGGCGGCGATTGAGGACTGACGCTTGGTCCAAGCATGGAGCTACTGCGTACTCGTACTTGTTTGAGTCGCCCAACACCCAGAACTGTAAGTGAGAGCCGACAGTTTTCATGTGCCCAATCTAACTGCTCATACAGTTGAGTTCTTCGGTACTCCTCACTTCACCGAGATTGGCTACGTCTTCTACAACAGAATCGGCCTGGGATATGCCAAGGGCCAGAGCCCTCTGACTGGCGCCTCCAAGGAGGTTCTCCAGCTGGCCAAGCTCGTCACTCGCATGTGGATTAGCTTCATCAATGATCTCGATCCCAACAACCACGGCAGTAAGAATACTTGTCCCGTCCCCTCAGCAAAAACAGTTTAAACTAACGAACATAGTCTCTCGAGTTCAAAAGTGGCCTGTGTACAAGGCAGGTGGTGGCTACGGAGAGAACTTTTACTTCAACCCCAACGGTTCGAGTGTACAGCCCGACACTTTCCGACTTGCGGGGACGACCTTTATGAACTCTGTTACGAGGGAACAATATGGACGATAGAGATACCTGGAAAGTTTAGACGAGCTCCGGTTGCCTAGTTGATTATGACTTGTTCGATCTCGAATAGGGATTAGACTACCCTATATCTGGGCATTGCCCTTCATGCAAGATTACATTTGACCACCTTTCATGACTCATTATCTTTTGATCTAATTCAAGGCTTATAATATTCAGATTAACTATCCTTTGTACTTGAATGTCTCCCTTCATTGGCTATTGATTAGGTGTTTAGATTTCTCGCACGTCTCGAGAGCTCTCATTGCTTTCACAGTGATCACTTATGCACACTCACCAATGCGAGGAGCTCATATGAATAATAATATTCATGGCTAGACTCGGTACTTAAGTTCTTTGCAAGATTTTCAAGTGTATAATTCAAGATAAGCCAAGTTATACCGCCGGCCAGAGACCTTCTGGCATCTCTGTGACGTAGAGGCCAATCCGACGATAAGCGATACGACAAGAAGGGTCCTATCACAGCTGACAATACAACCCTATCACGTTTCCTGCCAACAGGACACGGACTATCCAATGTACACATATCGTGGCACTATTGGCAGACGTCTGCAAGCCTCAGCCATGTGGCGTTGGTCCAAGTGACAGCTGGTGCATGACCACTCTTGCATCGAAGATCAATCAGAAGACTGAAAAATCATACGATATTGGTCAATGAGATGGCTGTAAAATGGTCATTTGGCCTCGATATGCGGCCTCTTATCTCTTTACACGTAGCCTTTTCTGATCCTGCTCTGCTTTAAAGTGTCAGTGCATCTCTCGACATTGAAGCAGGGGGCTATTGAACTCTAAAGACGACCATTATCGATGACCAATCTACAGAGTCCGAGTCTTGCAATTCCTCACCGATACTCTGACTGCGGTAATACCCACCTTTGTTGGCTAGGTTATCTTGACAATCGACCCGGCAGTGTCAGCTGTGATCTACAAAGAAGCCATACGGAGGAGTTGGTCCGCCTCAGCCCTACAGCCGATATGACGACGACACCAATTTGAACAAAGATGGAAAAGTCGACGACAAGCTTTGGCAAGAAAGTCCAGAAATGGAATTCACGTGAAAGATAGTCGTCATTCTCGTCCATTTCGAGAAATCCCGATGGCTGATGGATGGGTCATGTCTGTTCGTGCGCTCGGACGGATAGCTGTCTTGCTGCATCCTTTACAGAGCTTGATGGAAGGTAATTGCTTGTCACTGGTACTTGGAGGGACATGGAAGAACTGCGTCTTCCAGGTGCAGTTTTTCCTTGACAGAGAATTTCGATGGCCGACTGATAACATAGGTTCGCCTGATTCTATCTACAGCATCCGATCCGAACCCAATATATGTCCATGATGAGCGGCTCTCATCATTTCGCAGCAATTTCTCTGCCTTTAGCTTACTGAAGGTTATTCTACTTGTATTCTAATTGAGCCAAGGAGAGAATTAGCTGCATTAGTACGGAGTGTGGTCTTTGGTAAAGGAGTAACATGACCTGTTTAAGGTGGCAAAACACAGTTCCGACCTCGCGAATTCTGAGATGAACTCGAATAGAGCCAAATCATTAAAATCCTTCATCCAGGCTCATTTACATAACAACTCCGACCACAGGGCTTCATGTCGAGATGTGAGGAGACAATGCTTGGCTTAAGGGCGCCGTTGACGACGATGCCCCACTGAAGCAACCCCACTCGATGCAGCAAGGTGACAATATAAAGATAACGGGGGAGGTTTCAAAATAGCCTCTTCCATCAGCATCAACGGCAAGAAAACACCATCGACGCATTCTACACTCACAATGGCGCTTTACATTCGACAGCTTAGCATCAATGACCTTGAACGGTCTCTCGTCGTTGAGACGGCAGCCTTCCCTCCTGCAGAGGCGGCCAGTCGTGAAAAGGTAGCGCCTAAACGATGACGTAGAGTCCTTCACCAACCGTATTCTAGATCGAGTACCGCTTGACCGTCTGTCCTGAGCTGTGCGTCGGTATTTTCCTTCGCACTGGAGCAGATTTACCCGCTCAAGCCCCTCAAGACATCCCCATCATCACCGAGGGCGCTTCAGACGACGATGTTCTGATTGGACACGTCATTTCCACAATGTCGACAAACAAGCCTGTGCGAGATGAGGACATGGCTTTCCCGCCCGAGTGGAAGGCCAACCCACAGACCGACTATGAGGTTGGCCACAAGAAGAATGGCACGACCATCGCACTACACGCCCTTGCCGTCTCGCCCGACTACCAGAGGTCTGGTTTCGGCAAGGCACTTATGGCGGCGTATATCAACCAGATGAAGAAGGCTGGAAGAGCTGAGAGAATCTCGATTCTCACCTACGACCGTCTCGTGCCTTACTACCAGAAGCTCGGGTTCGAGCACTATGGCAAGAGTGAATCGGAATATGCCGGAGTGGCCTGGCATGATCTGGTAAGTACACGCCCACAAAACGTTTTGTGAAACATTGCTAAGACTCATAGTCATACGTTTTCTAATCGCAATTCCTACCTGTATCAGGGAATTAATCTGGTGCGGATATGTCTCGGCAACGGGAATGTGGGTGGGCTGATTTGACCGAGGCTGATGCAGAGATTAGACAGGGGTTTTGGTTTCTGGAACATGTAAAACGTGTAAAACATTCCAAAGATAAGGGCCGTATAGCATCGAATTATACGTCGGTGCACGCATGTTTAATTTCAGCATTTGGATGAAAGTGTGATGTGAGGAATGAGTTGGAAGGGTTTACCTCTCAGTTCGCAATAAGTTTGCCAACATAGATCCGAATATGTTTTTGGAGAATTATTTGGGATCAACAAACATTTTCTTGAGCAAATAGCCTGTTTTTTCTGTCTTTAGATATGACCAGGTCGGTGACATGAAGGTTGATGACACCCACGCTCATCAACCTTTGTGCAAGCCTCCTTTAACCAAGAAACTATAGGTTGAGCTGGATTTCGAAAGGCGCTTGCACTGTGTATTTATGCCTCAACTTGAATCACGTCAAATCTGAAGGCTAATGGTTGATGAAAAGTCCATTTCATTTGATTCTGTGCTAACTTATAGCGGTGTATATAACACCCAGATTGATCCATGCACATTGATTATTGAAATCTGCTCGCCTATCTTGGATTTATGATAGGTCATGGGACATTATACTTTCGCCTATATTGATTATCATTGCTTATTGACGACGGCATTCAGTCTGATCCAACCCATCCATCGCTTTAAATCAGTTTCTCCAATGCCAGTGGGCTCAAAATTCAGTCATTGCCAGGGCTGGAATCACACCTTCATAAGGACGAATGATTTGAAAGCCCGCCTAGCACGCCGTGGAATGAGTTTGAAGGAAGTAGAGAATACCGGAACCATGTAACCCTCTCCTCGCCTCGATCAAGACCCATCTCCACAGTACCTATCAACCCTGTCAACAAGCAAAAGCATATCTGAGGACGCCGGCCAAATCTGTAAGCGAGACATGGCTCCGAAAATCGCCAGGGACTATGAGCCATGCCCAGCTGAGTATGGACCCCGATCTGGATCATCACGAATGGGTTGCTTCATGCCGAGGGGGATTGCCAAAAAGGCCCGGTCTCGGCCTTTTCAACTCCATTAATCCTGTTCTGGTAAATACTCCACTTGCAAAGTCAACCAACACTCCGTGGGGGGGCCGTCTTAGGTCCGACTCGGAGCAACCAAATCGTCCATTTGAGGCAATGCGTCAAGTCTATTATACTCCGAGATAATATACACAATCAAGGTTATTTGGCCGAACGCAACCTCGGTCGCTTTCTTTCCTGATTATCGCATCGGGGACACGGGACTCGGTTCCGACGGGACGTGCCGTGCCGCTAAATTCAAGGCTGTTGAAGATAATACTACGCAGCACAAGATGAAATGCTACTTACGCCATCAAAGAAGATGGCCTCCACCTTCCATTCAACCGTATACCTCGGCGGTTTTTCTTTAAGCAGTGGTCAGTGCAGCCTCTAGATACATGTGATGGTCAAAGTTTGTTAAGACCTTCCCAACAAGGACCATTCCGATGCCACGGTCCCTGGTGACGGGTGCGTTGCATCAACACCAAGAAACAAGCATGCATGCATGCATCGGTCCTGGGCACTGACGTAACATTCAGACAGAGATATTCCGCCAACCCCCCACTCAAACAGTCCATTACTCATTGTGTGACCAACACAAAAGATCCTTTCAAGTTTCAAAACAAAACGAAAAAGGCTACTCGGACTTCCACTCGGGTCTCCTCTTTTCGAGAAACGCCCTCACACCCTCTTCCTTGTCAGCCGTGCTAAACGCAGTGTAATACAAGCTCCTCTCAAAGTCGTGATCGCATCCAAGATCATCCGCTAGGTACGTGTCAGCGCGGAATATCAATCAAGGGAGGACCGGGTGCTGTGCCGGGTACTTGCATTTGCATATTGCCTCCTTGGCAAAGGACAGAGCCGTGGGGCTCAGGGCGGCGAGGCTCTTTGCCGTCTCGAGCACGTTGTGCAACACGCTCCCGTTGTCGTAGACGTCGGCGATTAGTCCAGCGGAACGGGCCTCGTCTGCCGAGATGGGTTTCCCGAGGAGGATTATCTGCATCGCCTAGAGGAGAATATCAGTTTCCCGTCCCGGGCCAAGAACTGTGGTGCCAACATACCTTGAACTTGCCCACGGCGTTGGTCAGTCGTTGGGTGCCTCCGGCGCCAGGGATGAGACCAATAGTGACCTCCGGAAGGCCAAAGCGGCTATCGCGAGCAGCAAAGATGAGGTCGCACTGTGATGGTGGGCATTGTTAGCATCCTTATTGTGTGTGTCTGCATGTCTTGGATTGGGGGGACGCCTCAACGTCAGGGTTCAGCTGTCAGCTGTCATGGGGGGGCTCAGATCACGACTCACCATCAAAGCGACTTCGAATCCTCCACCAAGCTGTCAATCACGGACTCATCAGTACTCCACATTAGATCCGAGGCTAGTCTCTTTCTTCTGTTGAACAAAAGATCTGCCTTCCTTAGAATGGCATTTGCCACTCACCGCCATTCCCTCGACTGCCGCAATGACGGGCTTCCGCACGGATCTCATGCCCGTGCAGAGATCCTCTAGATATCGACGACCCCGCGCAGCCTCCGCATTAAGGGCCGAGATCTCGCTGATGTCGGCTCCCGCTACTCGCACGTCAGCTTGTGTTGCAAGTGCCGGGGGGTGGTACCCCTGGTGTGTGGAGCAGCCAGGCGTGGCATGGCAATGCAGATGGGATGTGCATGGATGTGCAGGTGGGCTCTTTACCGCAAAAGAAACTTTTACTGCCAGTGACAACAATGACTCGCACGCCACGGTCCCGGGATGCTTCCTGCAGCTGTTCCAGAAACACGGTAATCAGCTGCTGGGAGAGGGCGTTGCGCTTGGTTGGCCGGTTAAAGGCGAGGACTCTGACTCCGTCAACCGGAGTTGAGGCAATGACCAGATCGTCACTCATTGTGTAGGTAAAGCAAAGACGGTCAAAGTATAGTAATCATAAACAGACAAGAGCTTGGCGCAATCGACTCTTCTGTCGGGTCCCATCCTGGGCGGTGTTGGCTCAAATAGTCGCGTACGCGGTTTAGCTTGCGTCGATCAATGTGGACATGGGCCGCGCAGGCTCAACTGAGACACTCGAAATGATTGTTCGGCCAACAAAGCGAGCAGCGTTCTCGGAAGGGAAAGTGTGTCTCGGTTCGCTGAATTGAGGCATTTTGATTAAGCGGTGGTTGGGGGGGCGTGGATCATCCGAATCTGCACAACCCGCGTCGGGCAATTGTCGATGCAAATCGTTTCTTTTTCGGCCCTCGACGTCGCGTCGATCTTCGGGCCTGTCAATCCGTCGGCTCGGTGTCAGTTCAAGCGGTGATGCGAACCATTTACAGTAGCTAGCTCACAAGATCCTTGCAACCGGGGTGATAGAGTTGGGCGGTATGGTATGCTTCGTGTCGGCCAGCTCTAAAGGGTTGATAGATGCAAAAAAAGCCAAGAGATGAAAAGATGTGCAAGTTGCAAGGTTGATCCTGCTTATATGGGCTCCAACTCCAAGCCATAATTCCCACTTGACTACCCGATAACCAGCCAACAACCCTCAGCTTGCATCTCCCTCCCGAACCCCCACTGAGACGAGACAACCGCACCCCTGCCGTCCCTCGGCTCATGTGAGATTCTGCAGCTGCCGGAGCACGATCCTGCAGTTCCCGGTCTGCTGGAGAATTCTTGGCAACCCTTGTATCCGCGGTCATGGAACCGTCTCTGGTCTATGTGGGTGTCTTGTTGCAGGGGGGTTCCACAAAGCGGGCGACTATACACACACACATGCACAGCTTGGAAGCTTCCATGTTCAGGTACTTGTCGGGAACAATGTTCAGCCATCGAATGATTTCCACAGCCATCCGCATTGTCATGTGGCATACCCTCCAGGCTAGTTGGTATCCTCGACGCTATTTGGCCCGCGTGCGCTTTAGCCTCGCATCGACGTGCCCCCCTCCAACACTACTTGCCCCGATCAAGACGGAACAAAGGTCCCCTTTTGGTCGTCACTTTTCACAAATCTCGATACTAACAAGCAAAAAAAAGACGCATATCCCTGGAGCTGAGACTCGGACCGCGTGCAGCTGACTGGTCCTCTTTTCCCCCAACATGTGTGTGTGTGTGTGTGCCAAGTTCATGGCGGGAGGCTGGCGGGAGGACAAGGACATATCAAGAAGCGGAGAGGCCTGGCTATTTAAGGAACGGGCTTCTTGTGGTGTAGGGACATGAAGCACTTTGATTAATTTCAAATCATCAACACCAATCTCCTCATCTGCACGTCGAGCAAATTTGAGTTTTCTTCTACTTTGATTATTACCCGGGCGTCGATCGTCATCTTGTTGTATGAGCCCTTCATCAAAAGTCCCACCCCTAGCTAGCATGGAGCCATCTATACCCTCAGTCTCTCCCGGCTCTGCCGTACCCATCTCGTTTACGAGAGGTACCTCGAGCAGTCCGAGCTTTTCAACCATCACTGAAGCCTTCTACCACCATGCCTCCTCACAGCCCACAGCAGTCGCGGCCCGAGACCTGTCGGTCGAGCCTCCTGCAGAGATCAACTATGCAGAGCTGGCTCAACGCAGTGTCAGGTTAGCCCGGCGGCTTCAGAACCTTGGAGTCGTTCCTGGGGATCGGGTGCCGCTTGTTGTGAAACGTGGAGTTGGCATGCTGGTTGGCATCATCTCCATCTTGTCTTGCGGAGCTCAGTACGTTCCTCTAGACGGAGCTGTCGTGGCAGATGAGACTCTACAGTTTGTCTTGAAACAGGCCGGTGGTCGCACTGCTTTGGCTTTGAAATCCACTGCTCATCGTATCATCGACGCTGGAGTCAGCAATGTCGTTGTCATTGACGACTTGGACGATGTTGAGCAAGACGCCACAGGCCTCGAGGACTTCAAGCCCTTGAGTAACCCCGATGACGGATGCTACGTAATCTACACATCAGGTACTATTAGCATGTCTTGTTCGATAGTGCTTAGTCGCTGACGAGATATAGGCACTACAGGGACACCCAAAGGGGTAGATGTCACTCACCGCAATGTAACAAACCTCGTATGCCAGTCGCCTGGAAACTTGGGCATCTCCCATGGAGTATGCGTAGGTCAGGTGCTGAATGTCAGCTTTGATATGGGCAAGTATTTCAAATACCTATCCTGAGCTGGGTGACTGACTTGAGTGTAGCTGCCTGGGAAACCCTTGGCTGTCTGTCAAACGGAGGCACGCTTGTCATGCGTGGGTCTGACTGGTCGAAAGCATTGAAACAGGTTAGTGTTCTATCCTGTGGTAATGTTCCGTAATCACTAATCCACCTGTAGATTGAGGTTCTAATTTGCACACCCAGCATCTTGGCCAAATACAACCCCTCAGACTGTCCAAACCTCAAGGTGGCGGCCACCGCGGGTGAGCCCTCTTGCCAAAAGTATGTCCCATATTTTGTATGAAGCTTATTTTTCTAACTGTTCTTTAGACTTGCCGACCTCTGGGCGTCTCACCTGAAATACTTCAACTGCTACGGCCCAACCGAGACAACCATTGTCAACACTATGCAGCCTCACCAAGCAGGTCAACCTCTCTCAATCGGAAGACCAACACCAGGAAACAGTGTCTACATTTTGAATGAATTCCTATCTCCTGTCGCCGTCGGTGAGGTTGGTGTTGTATGGGCTGGCGGTGCTGGAGTCGCCCGCGGTTATGTTGATTTGCCAGAAAAGACGGTTGAGAGATTCAGACTGGACCCATTCGCTCAAGACGGGTAAGTCTTTGCAAGTTAGCTTCTTGATGCATCTACTAACACACCTTGATAGCACCAACATGTACAACACCGGGGACCTTTGCCAGTGGAACCCCGACGGAACCCTCCACATCCTCGGCCGCGTCGACGACCAAGTAAAAGTAAAGGTGTGTACCCATAGCCAGCCAAAAGAAAACCAATACTAACCGCCAACAGGGTTTCCGCGTTGAGCTAGACGGTGTCGTTGCAAGCCTCAACTCGTGTCCTGCAGTCGAGTCTGCATCCGCCCTCCTCGTCGAGGGTGAAATACACGCCTTCCTCACACCGCTCGGCTGCCCTCTTCCAGAAGTTCAGAGCCATTTGAAGAGTCGCCAACCTTACTACGCCATGCCGACAAAGTACCACTTCTTTGAGACGCTGCCCATGACTCAGAATGGAAAGATCGACAAAACGGCGCTGAGGTTGACGGCATCGTCTCCAGTCAAGCACATGTCAACAGACGAAAAGACCCCCTTTGGTCTTGTCCGCACTCCTCAGCCCGTTCATCTGGGTCATTCTCGGTCCGACTCTTCAACGTCAAGTGCCACACAGCTCAGCTCATTCTCCGACTCATCCGATGCCACTCTCATTGATGAGCATCAGGTTGATCTTGAGAAAGCTCTGCCTGAAAAGAACCTTGGCAAGCATACACGCGGTCTCCGTTACAGAGCTCTCATCATCTACCGCCGCCTCTTCTCCCTGGTCGGCCTGTTCAACATCTCGGCAGCCATCGCCCTGATCCTTACCGGAATCAGCCGAGAGTGGCTGGGCAACATCACGGCGATCAACCTGGTGACTGCTGTTCTCGTCCGCCAAGAATTCGTCATCAACGCTCTCTACACGATCACTTGCAGCGTGCCCAAGTCTTGGCCCCTCTGGATCAGGTCTCGCTGCGCCAAGATTTACCATCTTGGAGGTGTCCACTCTGGCGCAGCTGTCAGTGCCGGTGCGTGGCTGCTGGCGTCCAACATTGCCGATATCGCCTGCATGTACGGAAGCTGTGCCAACTGGGGTACGCAGTCGATTGAATCCAAGACCATCTCGTGGATCCTCTCTGCGCTATTCGTTGCCATGATCGGACTTGCTTGGCCGTCGATGCGGAAGCGCCACCATGATCTATTTGAGAAGACGCATCGATTTGCTGGCTGGACCATGCTCGCTCTCTTCTGGGCTCAAACTGTTCTCACGACCCGAGATAACGCCCCAGCTGGTACCTCCTTGGGTCAAGCTTGTGTTCGATCGCCGCCATTCTGGCTCTTGGCTATGGCTACCACGAGTGTTGCCTCCTCTTGGCTGTTCCTCCGTAAAGTTCCCGTTCAAGCCGAGGTCCTTTCAAACCACGCCATCAGACTGCACTTTGACTACACAGTCCCCGTCAATGGATCGTTCACTCGGTTATCGTACAAGCCTCTGATGGAGTGGCACTCGTTCGCCACTATTCCCGCTCCCGAAGCCGTCAACGGCAGGCCGAAAGGTTACTCGCTCGTCGTTAGCAACGCTGGCGACTGGACCAAGGCCACCATTCAAAACGGTCCCTCTCATATCTGGACCCGAGGCGTGCCAACCTGTGGTGTCATGCGTATCGCGACCCTGTTCAACCGAGTCGTTCTCATCGCGACTGGTTCGGGCATTGGACCAGTTCTCGGACACATCCAAAACCCAAGCTGCGCGACACAGCTCATCTGGTCTACTAAGCAGCCAGAAGAGACATTCGGCAAAGCCCTCTGCCAAACAATCAGCGACCGAATTCCGAACGCAGTCATCCACGACACCAAGAAATCCGGCCGTCCGGATCTAGTCAAGATGGGCTATAATCTAGCCAAGAGCTTCCAAGCCGAAGCCGTCATCATCATCGCAAACGAAAAGATCACCAAGAAGGTAGTTTACGGGTTGGAGACAAGAGGCGTTCCTGCTTACGGCGCAATCTGGGATAGTTGATCATGTTTTATGAAGTCATGTGCTTGTTGGAGCATGAAGCATAAGGGACTGGAGTTTCTGGGTTAATGACGCTTTGAGATGCCGGAATGAGAATTGATGAATGATTTATGGTTATTTGATATCTTTTTGACTCCAACTCTGAAATCCCCACAATCTTGTACTTTTATATGCGTTATCTGATAGGCCACCTAGTAAACTCTGTCAAGACCCGTCAGATTAGGTTTCAAACTCTGATCGTGGTTCCGACTGTGTGGTAAGTTTCCACCCATGTCAGTCCGGGTGTGCAAGTCAAAGACAGACGCCCTGGGTGGGGATGTTTGACTTTGACATGAAAGGTGGTGTGCTGCTTCAACGTTTGTCAGGGTACATGAACGGCCCTGGGAAAGCATGTCTCGGATCGCATGGCATGGGACTGCCCCTGTAGGGACTGATGCGTGATTAACAAGACGACGGTTGTCGATTCAGTATACAAGACATCAAGATGTCTAGTTATCTGTCGAGGTTGTGACAGGCCGAGCTCATGATAGTAGCAATAATCTATCTCATGCCTCAGGAAACATCACACCTTTTCCCAACAACATTCTTCATTGCGACCCAGGGATATCGTATCCTTTAGGATATACACTATTCGAAGAATCAAGCTATCTTTTGAGGATCTACATATTTTTGCTCGGCTTTTCCCAGTTATAAATCCATCTTATTCGCAACTAGTCGATCACGATGCTTGAAACTCGGCACACCCGGCAGATTTGCGATAACCTTGGCGAGGAACTGACGATCATTATTAGAGCGTTGGTAGTCACAGGTATATCGCATCAATTCATGCTTGTGGAGTGAAACGATCTTTCAACTCCTCCGCAGGCAGCCTTGTGCATGCGATAGCCGTACTATCCTGAGGAAGCGACTTAGGGGCATGTTAGAGATGTGTCTGACATTTCATCTACCTGCGTTCGCAGAGTTCTCAAAAGTTCTTTTTTTTTTTCGGCTTATGCCAGCAACACCACTGGCCATGTTATTGACTCTCCAGTCGAAAGTGCGATGGTAGAGGCGAATAACGGCCTAGATACCATACTTCCCCGCGACACGGTAGAAACCACTGTCATCTCTCGTTACAGTACCAATTTTGGGGAAATTGAGATTAAAAATAGGGTTTAAAATATTGAGAACGTTATTCAAGAAGGCCTGAGCCTTATAGAGCCCATCCTGAGCTCCGAAGAAACATGTCCAAATGGTCTAGGGTGGCACGATGGTGCCACTTGGTGTTTGTGCCATCTTTGGCTTATCCCGGAGAATTTACCTTGACTGCGATGACAAATAACGTGTTGCACCGTTACATGGGCATCAATCACGCAGAAAAACTGCATCCCAAGCCATCTCTCTCCAACGTCACCATCACGACCCTCCCTCGTTCACGTTGTATTTGATCACGGAATCTCACGTGACTCGGAGACGGCCGGAAATGAAGTCTCCACACCGCGGAGACTTTTCAAAAGTCTCCGCTCCGCGGTCCGGACCACGGCTGGAACCTGCCTACCGACCCAACCTGACGTCGTTGGAGGGCCTGGGATATCCTGACATTATCAGCCTTTCTACCTTGATGGCCAACCTTAGAACCCGCCTTGTAGCGGCCTTCTCAGCTGCGTGACATGGACCCCCGCACAAATACCGACAAGTCCCGCCATCGTGCCTGTGACCCCTGCAGTGAGTCCATGTCCCCCCACGAATTTTCTCCCGAGCTCGCAGACTAACAGGGCTCTCCCAATAAGGAAGCGCAAAGTGAGGTGTTCGAGACACATTCCGCTGTGTGAAAGATGTTCGCACTTTGGATTGGAATGCGAGTATTCGCCTGTGAGGACAATGGGTAGGCCTCGTGTGCGGCAGCCTCGTCACGATGTCAACTCTACAACCGCGTCCATGCCAAACGACCTCATCAACATGAGCACCTTTGACCAGCCAATGGGTGACATCTTTGGAGACTTTACCGCTCAACTGCCGCCTTTCAACATGGACTTTGGTTCTGGCCGAAACAGTTCACCTGGACACGATTTCTTCCAGCCCCGACCGATAGACGAAGACGATCCTCCCGCTTCACCGCAAGACCATCAAAGCCCTTGCTTGCTCCATCATGGCCCAGGAAAGTGTGGACAGAAAACCCCGGAGCGAGACACAACTCCCAACCTCTCAACAAAGAAATGCAGTTGTGTCGAGTTGGTGAATCAGCACTTCTCTTCAGTTGAAGATTCCCTCGAGACATTCCAAGTCCTCAAAGTTCTACAGCAATCAATTCAATCGGCAAAGTCCATCCTGGAGTGCAACACCTGTTTCGGATCGTGGGACACGAACCCCGGGACGTCTAGAAACGTCTACCTCCTCGGCTCATTAATGTCGAGCATCAGCTCTTCATACGGCGACTTTTTCCTCCACCAGAAACGCATCGCCGCCGAGTCAACGACTAGTGGCAAACCCATCAAAGTACTACTCGGCCAACCACCAGACGAGGCTGCTACGGTCGAGCTTGCCCTCGACGGCCAAAGCTATGGGGATTTCATACGGGCGAGCTTGAGACAGGAGCTGGGGCGTCTGCTGAAGTTGAGCGATGCTTTTGCAGAAAGACAGACTCGGTTACACAACCAGGGCCACGAAGGCTGCGAGCCGGGGAAGGATTGTACAAACGTGGAGTTTGTGCCGGACGAGAAGCATCCGGCAGAGGTGTGTCCAAGAGATGTGGATATCACTGAGGTGTTTTCGTGTTTTCGCACAGTCGACCAAGTACGGGCCGTTATGATGGAGACGCAGAAGATCATATCAGCATAGCAAGAGCGAGTGCATTGGCGTTTGGCTTCTGAGGCATTTATGATAGCGTGAAATCTTGAGATAAAATAAACGAGAGGATCGAATTAACTGTGTTATGAATTGTTCACGACTTGTATTACATCTACGTGCTCCAAGCAATTTCCATCATCTGGACACCAGACAGATACCTTTGCGCGCCTCACCACTGACAAAGCCTGTTTGAGGGAACATCTGCATTTCAACGTTTCCTGTATTGAAGTCTTCAAGACATGTCTACATTGTCTATCTGAAATCTTGCCACTACTTGTCCCCTCCTCTCGTCCATTATCTAGATCAAATGTCCTTAACCTTGGTCTTGAGGTTCAACAAAAACATAGACACAGCAGCCAGAATCACAGGAATGACACTGACCATCTCACCCAGACCAGCATAAGCAGGTGGGATGCGGAACTTGACCCAGGCGCCACTGGCCATGGTGACGGCGAGAACGTTGTAAACACCAGACCAGATAAAGTTGAACGCCATCCTGTTGAACGACGCCTGACTGACGTTGAGCAGGAAAGGAATTCCTTCAAGGCCATTCATGAGAACAACATCTGCTGCACCTTGAGTGACGTCGCTGCTGGTGAGTCCGCCGCCCATCTGAACGCCGACGTTGGCTTGGGCAACGGCCACAGCATCGTTGGTTCCATCACCACAGAAGACGACATACTTGGACTTGTCCTGCATGAGAGAAGCGACGTAGTCACGCTTCTCGGGCGGAGTGCGTTCACCGACGGCATTTTCCGCGGGGATGCCGACGGTGGCTGCGACTGACTTGACGGCCATAGCCTGATCTCCGGACACCAGATGAACGGCAATGTTGCGGGCCTTGAGATTGGCGATGACGCGGATGGCTTCAGGGCGAATTTGGACCTTGAGACCAAAGACTATGAGAGGGATGGAGTCTCGTGTGATCACCAGGGTGGTGAGACCAGCTTGCTGAAGACGAACCACCTCTGGCACCTTGTCGGCTCCGGTCCATCGAGCATTTCCAGCTTGGAGTTTGGATCCTTTGTAGTTGGCCTCGATACCGGCACCTGGAACGACCCGAATATTGGACACATCAAGCATAGCCTGGACACTTTGCTCACTCAAATGCTTCTCGACTGCAGCCGAGACGGGGT
Source organism: Fusarium piperis (assembly GCA_027886205.1). NCBI lineage: Eukaryota > Fungi > Ascomycota > Sordariomycetes > Hypocreales > Nectriaceae > Fusarium > Fusarium piperis. The sequence goes on from RZGM01000084.1 coordinate 51,989, forward strand.
GCTTGCCTCCTGCGACGAGCGCCTTTGCCAGAGCAATAACCTCGACTTGATCTGTTCCAAGGCTCACTTGCTCAACAACACCAAGTTCGCCCTCGGTGATGGTACCAGTCTTGTCGAAAACAACATCGGTGGTCTTTCGAGCACGCTCAGTCGTCTCGGCAGACTTGATGATGACACCGCCCCGGGCAGCAATGCCTCCAGCGACAACCAGGACCATGGGGACTGCGAGACCGAGGGCGCAGGGACATGCGACGGCGAGAGTGGCGACGGCATACGTGATGGCGTTTCCGATGGTCTTTCCTCCGCTGTAGCCACGGACCTCGATCCCAACAGCCACCCAAATGACAAGGGTGATGGCAGCGACGACGGCCATAGTTGGAACGAACCAGCTTGCGACCTTGTTGGCGAGATCTTGGATCTTCGGCTTGGAGTTGGCAGCCTCTTCGACCAGCTGTGCAATATCGGTGACAGTATTCTTTCCAGGAAGACGGGTGAGTTGAGTAATAACAGTACCGTCGCCATTGATGGTGCCAGCGATCAAGTCGTCTCCCTTCTTCTTGAGGACAGGAAGCGACTCTCCCGTGAGCATCGACTCATCGACTTCGGTCTGTCCAGAGACGACGAACCCATCGGTAGGAACACGAGAGTGTGGAAGAACCTTGAATTGGTCACCGTACTGAAGCAGGCGAGCGTCGATCTCGCGATCACCATCCTTAGCGACAAGGACGGCCGTGTTGTTCTGCTTGGATCGCAATGAGACGGCAGCAACGGCCTGGACTCTTGCAAAGGCGGCAATGAGACGTCCGACGAGGATCAGCGTGACCAACATGGTGCTCGTCTCGAAGAACTCGTCTTCATCGAGTGGCTTGCCAGCCATCTTGAAGCTAAAGGCAATGACAGAGTAGACGTATGCTGCTGTGATGCTCATGACGACCAGCATGTCCATCTCGACAGCACGGCTGTACCAAAGGGCGCTGATAGCTGGGCGGTAGAACTCGGGGATGGCGATGATCTGGACGAGGGTTCCTAGTACGAGACCGATTATTCCCTTGGTCTTGCCATCCACCAGATCGGGGCTCCAGGAGACGACTGCAACTGGGATGGTGAGGACAGCTGCCAGAGCTGTCTTTGTGAGCTGATCCCAGAGTCGGCGACGACTGTTCTCAAGCTGAGGGTCACCGCGGGGCTGCGCAAGACCTTGACATTGGCCCTCGAGTGACGTGAAGAGATCGCGAGCACCAATGACAGTTGGCTCATAAGAGAGACGGACGGTTGACTTGTCGAGAACTTGGACGTCAGTCACCCCTCGAGGTGGTTCATCAACCAATCTCTTTCCCTCTGCTGAGGAGACCAAGACATCGAGGAAATAGTTGCCGCCAACTACCTTGCTCAGTGTGAAACCACTCGCCGTCGTGGCAAAACGAATAACCTCATCGGCATTCGTGATGGAAGTATCAACGTTGAACTCTCCATTCCCCATGACAAAGTTGACACGAGCTTGAGAAACACCAGTCATGGACCCAAACACGCGCATCAACTTGTCAGCACAAGTAGTGCAGTCCATGCCACTGACCAAGTAATTGACAGTCTCGACGCCATCCGCCTTTTCCGGGTCACCCGTCTTGACGCCGGTGCCAGATGGCTTAAAGGTCGGGAGGGCAGGGCGCGTCTTGTGCTTGTGGCTAGCATGTTTCTTCTTCGGGGTGGTCTTGTGGCCCTTGCAGCAGGTATCGGCGTCGCTGTCGATCACGCTGCGGCAGATGCAGCGGAGTTGTTCGAGGTAGCCACTGTATTGGTCGAAGGCGGCTTGGAGATGAGTGTCGCAGGCAGCTCCAGTTCTGTGGCCGGTCGTATCATGTTCGTGGGGATGGTGCGAAGATTCTAGATTCGAGTCAGCTTACAGCTTGGGATTACATGGACCGGTAGGAGGACATTGACTTACTGTCGTGGTTTGGATCATCTTTGCAGGCCTTTTCACACTCCAATGCTGCTGCGTTCTGGATGCAGTTTTCTGGAGGGACATGTTAGAGGTGACACGGTGGATTTTAGGTAGTACAACTTACCATCACAGCGCTCTTCAGAGCCACAGCAAGTAGAAGCCGTGGACATGACGCTGGCACAGTCAGAGTCATCACAACATCCGGCGTGGCCATGATTGTCGTGAGACTCATGGTCATGATCATCACCACAGCATCCACCGTGAGTGTGGCTATCATGGTCGTCATGATCAGATTGATGGCCATGATCGTCACCACAGCATCCCGAGTGCTCGTGAGTGTCATTGTGGTCTTCGGGAGGCGAGGCAGGGGATGGCTTATCCCCATTGGGGTTTGAACAGCATGATGCACCCATGGTCTAGGGGAAAAACAACAGGGATAAAGAGAGAAATCAATGTATTCCAAATACCACTGATAAGATACAATAGAAGAGGGAATTTCATCCATAGTGTCCACGTTTCTTATATAACCCACAAAGGGGCTGTTTGTCCAGGGCGGTGTTTTATCAATCTGTAAAGTCGCCGCGCCGCGGCCCCGCTACATGCGACACAACAACTCTCCGCTCCGCGCGCAACTTGTCGGTGAAGCTCCGCTCAAATAATAGGCAAACCAAACCTGGAATCCATTTTATCGCCGGTTTTCGGGAATAATCCAGTGACAGGTCTGATGCCAGGGTAATTGTCTTTACTTACCGCGTTCCTTGGCGTCATTACGTCGAGGGTCAGTTGCATCGTGATGGTTTACTCCTCAGCCGTATCCAACGAGTCTATTGGGTGGAGGAGAAGCAGAAGACCGGTTAACTCATCTTTTAACGGACCAGATATCGGCACAGCTGGAATTATTGATGGTGACGGGACTATCCGGACAGAATTTGCAGCCAAGAGCAAACAATGCACGCAGCAAGAGCCCAAACTGCAGGGGTTTGGCGGATAACGAGGCAGCTACTAACACTGAGGCTTGTTTGGCAGAGGGCTGAATGCTTGGCTGATTTGAAGTGGCGTAACACTTGTGTCATGTAAAGCTTGAGCAAAACAGACCAGGGTCGAAAATGTGAGATTGGGACAACAAATCTATCAACGTAAATCATTAGCTGTTTTTGTCTCTTTGAAACTCAAATCTTGAGATTTGCTGATCCCTTTCACGTGTGACGCCATTTTCTCTTTGTTGGAAGGTTATGAATCCTTCTTCTTCATCCGCGTAGCTTTCCGTGGAACCAAGCATGATGCTCAATCGTCGAGCTCAGGGGAAGCCAATGGTCACCTTGACAGAGATGGAAATAGACAAAACCTTGGAAAGACTTGTATCTTCTACTGCCCGTGACTATGAAGGCGACAAATTTGACGGCCTAGTATTAAAAGCTAGGCTACCTAAGCAAAGTCGCGACGCGTCGGCTGCTGCTCCGACATCTTCATGTACGCGTTTCGGGTCGCCACTCTTCCCCTTTTACCCCAAATAAGCAATATCCCGGGGATGAGGAGCACCACAAAGCAAACGACAGAGATAGAGATGTGCAACCCTCTGAGGCCCATGGCATTGGTCCAGGGGGTAAGGGCGAATAACACCACCACGGCGAGGACGTTACGGACAAACACGACGCCAACTAGGGCAGTACCAACAATCTGTGACCCGTGTTAGATTATCTCCCTGTGTTATGAAGGGCTCGAAACCTACATCGTGGTAGCAATCCATTGTATAGGAGAGCGCGATGTCGCCGGCAACGGTGAGGCCAAATGCAAAAGCGCCGAGGCCAACGGCAAGAACAGGCCATGAAGCTCCCTAGGCAATAACATGAGCCAACGACTAATAAGGCGGGGGGCTGAGACTTACACTGTTCAACCCTAGGCCGAAGATAAGGATGCCGGCCGGGGTAATAACGGCAGCCGGAAGAGCAAGCCAGAGACGCATCTCGGGTTCGTAGATGCCATTGTTCCTCTTTGACAGCCACACGATGGACTTGTCGTTTAGGTATCCGCCAAACAAGACGCCGGGGATCGATCCGACAAAGGGGGCGAGATTCATCAATCCTACGCCCACCGCACTGAAGTTGTACGGCGCGAGAAACAGGTATGTTGACTGTGTAGAGATCAATATGGCAAACCACGCCAAGAGGGTACCAAATGTGACAGCCGTGTAAGCAACTGTAGGGAAGGTGAACAAGACCACTACGGGCTGGTAAAAGTCGTGTAGCATGGAACCATCAATTTTGGTGACCCACGCAAGACGCTCGCAATATGACTTTTTGCTGGGCCGAGGGTCCAGTTGAACAGCAGAGCTGGCCCGCTCCAGTTGGGCTTGCTTATCTGGAGAGGTCTCTGTCGACTCGTTTCTCTCATCTCGACCCAAGTCATCCTCCCGTGAGCCGGTTAGAACACGGGTAAACTTGGTTTCCTCAAAGAATAGAAGGATCAAGACCAGGTTGATCCCGAAGAGTATGACACACCACCACCACATCCATCTCCAGCCCTGGCTCTCGACGATATATCCCGAGGCCACTGGTCCAAGGTAGGCGCCGGTGAAGGTGGACAAGAGGTACCATCCGTTCATGGATGCGTGGTCATGAACAAAGAAGAGGTCGGCAATGGTCATCTGCGCAATGGTTTCGCCGATGGCGCCCCCGAGCCCAGAGATCAGGTTGCTGCCATATAAATCCCCTCTGTTCTTGGTCGTGGCAAACCAGATGCAGCCAACGAACTGAAGCAGTGCGCTGAACAGGTAGACTAGACGGCGGCCATACTTGTAGGCGAAAGGAATAAATAGAATGCAGCCCACGACCAAACCGGCATAGTTGACAGCTACGGATCCATTGAGTCGATCAGTCGAGAATCCCAGTTCCCCTTGTAATTGTTCCCAGGCTGTGAATCCAATGTCGAGCTGAACTAAGGTGAGCAGCACGTATAGAGACATGAGGGCAAAGTTGCCAGCTTTCCGTAGTGCACTCCAGTTCAAGGGGTCATTCGGGTCGTCTGTCGGAGTCGGATGCAGGATCGCGCCGTTGGTGAGTTGGTCGCCTTGTAAATAGTTAGCTGATGGTTGAGGGAGCGATGACGGAATATAAAGTAAGTCCAAAGAGAGCAGGAGAATAGGGTGCTCACGATTTGCTATAACCACTGTTCCCGGAGCCTAAAACTTAGTGTTCTGGTCAGCTTGACTTGAGGTCGCCATGGCAAGGAACAATTCAGAGTTGGTTGGCGAACTGGCTTCACCCATCATCTATCGTGTTGGGAGAAGCGGTTGATCCAAAAGAACTAGAACCGCCATTCACCTGTAGTCTCAATTTTTCGAGGGTTTAGAACAATCACGAGTCGGTGCACTACATAGACAACACTTCAAGGGGATACGAAGTGTGACCTTCACGACTGGCAGTTTGATGGATTAGATAGTGCCTTAGCTATCCGCTGGCCTCGGCCTGGCCAATGGTAGGCTAAAGAATAGGCCGGTCGGTCTGATAAACCCTACTCCAGACTAACCATCCATGTCCAGTTGGGCGTTCCCATCGTCCGTGGATTCTTGTCGTGCTGCGACCGATCTTGCGGGGTAGCAAAGCGCTTTTCCGAAAGTTGCAACAACTTTGCAACCCCGGGCAGATCGAACCGGCAGGTATCGTGAAAAGGCCCGGCTGTTTGGATGCCCAATCATGGCCAGCTCTTCTCGGGCAGATGGTATTCCCAATGATGAAGCCACACAAGATAAGAGCAAGCCACCAACACCGTCGACATTTATTATCGTATTCTAGCAATCTCCGCCATGTCTGTCATTAATTTCCCACAGCTATCTAAGGCCCAACGTCTCGGTGAGGTTTACGTCTCATCAATGGCCGAGAACCCTGCTCTTGTTGCCCAATTTCCCACACCAGAAAGTCGACGAGGATTGCAAGCCTACTTTGCTAGCTCCGTCAAACCTACCTTACAGAGAAAGCCCGACACGACATTGGTTGCCCGGAACGATGATGGGCGGATTCTGAGCTTCATCCATTGGGATGTGATTAACCAAGATACCGCACATCAAGAGACTGATGAATCAAACATGCTGCCCAAGGCCGATCCTACCGCAAGCGAAGGTGCTTCATTAAACAGCAAGGCCCTTAGATGGCAATCAAAATATCTCGCCATTGCGGAGGATACCAGGGTCAAAACCATGGGCCGTCGACCGTACATTCGTAGGAGTATGTTCGTCTCGGTATAGAAACTGTCTAATCGCTGAACTTTTAGATTTGGTCTATGTTTCCACGGATCCCCTGTATCAGGGCCGTGGGGCTGCTAGTAGACTTCTGAGTCGTCTAATGGAAGTCGCTGTTGCCAAAAGCCTACCTATCTGGCTTGAGAGTACAACGAATGCAGTGTCATTTTATGAGAAGAAAGGTTGGAAGAAAGTGTGCGAGATTTGTGCACCGGCTCCTGGAAACTCTCAGGAGTCTCATGGAGGTGTATATGAAGAACAAGGGATGCTATGGGATGCTCCTCTGTCCTAAGAAGGTAGTCTTATGTCAATTTATAGGCCGACAAGACGCAAAACTCGTCATGAAGACACGATTATCTAGTTGCCTATCGTAGCTATCTGTCGTACGCGGTTACCCCATCAAGGGCTGGGTTCCAGATATAACAAAGATCACAATATCAACACCTTACAACATCATATCCCAATGCTAGAGCCGTGGCTTCTTACTTTTTAGGCTTCCTTTGCATATGCTCTCCAATTCAAAGACGAATATATTGAATGATGGCAAGCGGATAACAGATAAAGAGCACATTACTCAATAGTACCTTTGCTGCCAATTTATACCCTCGTGTCTGGTCCTCTCACTCACTATATAGGCACACATATCTCTCATTCTTCACTCACATATCTCCCACTCAAAGTGTCGGCTCTCTCCAGAATTTCTTCCACGCACCCTCCCACTCTCCCTTGAGCTCATCTAACCATTCCTGGAACGACAACTCTCTTCCATCTTCGCTCTTGAGAACCATCTTGCCGTCCTTCGTTCCACCCCAGCCGTCACCACGGGCCGCTACGTAAATGTGCTCAGGCCGACACGCAGGTTGCAGCACGACGGCATCCATCTCTTCGCCGGTGGTGTTTCCGGATCTCGCAGATTCTTTGTTGTCGTAGCAACTCTTGCAGACGAAAGTGTTGGTGCAATAGCAGCAAAGATAAACGGCCTCGGCCTCGGCATCTCCACCTATGCGTTTCTCGCAGTAGCTGCAGGTCACGGGGGACTGAGTCTGGCCCGTAAATAGCTGTTCATCGATGACGTAGAACTGACAAGAGGCTGCGATCTCTGCGTGCCTCTTCAATCCGGGAACCAGACACAGGACCTTGGCAAGTACCTGGAAGCTTGGGGCGTCGTTGTCCTGGTGCTCGTCCGTCAGCGTCTTGACGCACCCTCGAAAAGTCTGATCGGCCCCTTCGAAGAATGTCAATGCCGGGCTGAGCTTGCGCCGCATGACGGATAACGGGATGCTCATCTGGGACTGGTAGGGTTCAAAATCAGCCTGAAGTCCCTGCAACTGAGATATTAGGTCCTCCATCTTATCGAGAGCAGCCTGCTTCGTAGCAAGAATGCCCTTCAAGTCGACAGGTTCCTGCTTCCCTTCCACAGGGCCCAGGAACTGCTCCAGAAACATGTCCGCTAGCCTCCAGCCAATACGAATCGTAGTATCAACGCTGCCGGCAACCTTGACACGGAGGGCCCGGCGCAGAATCTCCTCTGCTTCCTCTGCCGCCTCCGCTTGGAACTCTGCCCACACGAACCGCACAAAATCCGCCCAACAGATGGAGAGCATCTGCGCAGCTGCATCTTCCCCTTCAACCAGATGGATGACGGCCTCGGCGTAGGTCTTTTTCACCTTCTCGGCGGCTGACTTGCCCTGCTTCTTGGCTGCCTTGTGTATTCGCTGATGTGTTTCTGCCATGAAACCCTTGACGAGCTGCGCATGTCCCACGAGTTCCAGCAGTTGAAGAACGTTGGCTGGTCCATCCTGACCCTTGCTTAACTCATGTACCAGCTCATCGAAAAAGACCGTTGTAGTCTCCTCTTGGCTCTTCTTGGCAGTTTCCACTGCTCTCCCTACACTCTCCAGCGCACACTTGTCATCTCCGAGAAGTGCCTCGACCTTGGCCTTCAACCAATGAGTCCGTATAATGTTGCGCCCCTCCTCTTTTGTCTCGAGAGCCGTGACGAATGCCACGCGGGCTGCCTCCAAATACCCCCTCTTTTCCAAGGCCTTTTCCGGGAGAGAATCAGCACCGGCCTCGACCGCCAGGTCCGTCTTGTCTTGTGACATTCCATAGCAGATTCGCCCAATGCGGTTGTAAACATCGAATCGAAGCTTGGCCTCCTTGCTTCCCAAGGCAAACGAGTTTCCACTTCCCATGAGCTGCTGCAAAAGAGTTTCGTAGGCTCCAATACTGAACTTTGGCTCTGCGTCTCCTTGGGACTCGTCGTCTCGTGCTTTCATGGCTCCGTCGTAGGCATTTTTGAACGCATTGAAGACTGCCTTGCCATGGTCATCCTGACCCTCAATGATCTCGGCCGCGTTAAGAGCTTCTTTCAACGCTGGCTCATAAAGTCCATCGTAGCGCAGCGCCATTGCGATGGCAACGCTGGCCGTCGTAGCCTTGATCCTCTCGCTCTCATTCTCCTGCCCCTTCAACATCGTCCTCAAGCCTTCCCCCACTTCAAGGATCGCTTCCGTGCGTGCTTCAGGCCCGGCGTCTTGGGAATTGCTTCTCTCTCCTGGTGAGATGCAGTTGTCTCGATCACGCAGCGCTTGATGCGCGAATCGAAATGAATTGTATGCGCTGCTCGGGAACTGTGCCGCCCCCCAATTGTCACTATGGCGCGCCGCCAATTGTTCGAGAATCCTGGCATGAGGTTCTTGGCTATCTCCCTCTGGCTCAACTGCTTTGAGCCAGTCTTGAGGTCCCTTCGGTAGGTCAGTCATGTCATTCCAGGGCACTAAACGAAGCCAGTACAAGAGAATCCTCAAAGTGTCATGGATCTCATCTCTGTCGGTTCCCAGTAACGATTGGCATCCCCCCCAATCTGCTTCAGGCACATTGGCCTCGAGGACTTTCAATACGCCATTCTCGTTGCTGAAGATGCGAGCCAATCCTCGTACCACGGCCTTTGCGACAGTAGTAGGTGGTCGAGCCTTCTTGCATACTGTGATGGCTGCATCATGTTTCGAGGGTGTTACACGTTGTGAGCCTAACGCCTTGGGTACCGGAACTGCGCGCTGTGACCTTACTGAGCTTTCCAGATCAGCAACGCTGGCTCGAGCCGATGTCTTTTTATTTCGGGGGAGTACTATGCTTCGCGGTGGCGAGGCCATAATGCTTCGTGGTGCCATTGCCATGATACTCCGCGGTGGTGTTCCTATGACGCCTCGCGCTGATGTTGTCATAATGCTTCGCGGTGGTGTCATTTTTCGTTCTATTTGACGTGGCTCCATGGGGGAATCGATATGCAAGTATGGCAATGAGGCCTCTCGTAAAAACTTGAACCAAAGCGTAGCGGCTTGATACACAAGTTGCTCACGGTTCTTGTCCTTCTGCTCCTCGACATCCATCTCCTCAGTAAGGACATGAGAGAGCATCTTGAACATGAGGACATTGGCCGGAAGACTAGCCCATGTTGTGGTTGGCCAGTATGCCTGGAGAGCAGGATGTCGAAACTGAATTAGGTCATCGTCGCCCGCTTGGCCCCCGTTCTGACCGTGTTTAGACATTGGGGCTGACCGAGAAAGGAGACTGGACACTCAATCAGCATAAGCCCTTCCACACAAACCTCTGATTGACCTTGGCTGACTCACAGGGATAGGTTGCCGGCGAGTTCGACTTGGAGTCTATTCCCAGTTGCAAGGCCGACTCCGTCACGGGAATTGGCTTTCGCCTTTCCCTCGTCCATCTTTTCATGATTGCATTTACCGTTCTCTTCAGGCTCCGCGGTGATGGTCCATTGAGAAACCAGCTCGAGCAACACTTTGGCTGTCCCAAGGCACAGAGGTTGGTCGTTGCAGAGAGCCAGCCAAGTGAAAAGGCAATGAAGTTGTGTCTGTTCCTGCTCATTCCGATGATCAATGCATTCGTGGAACAAGTCCCCGTATATTTCCACATGATTCGTTTTAAGTGTGCCCAACGGGGATAGGTCACTGCCGCCAAGGACGTTGAATCGTCGAAGCGCATAGTCCACATACAAGTAAGCTATAGACGGGATGATCAGCACCAGGATAGTGTCTTGGGGGCCCAGACTTTACTTACTAGTTGCTTTCTGACACACGCCATCTACAAGGCTCTCCCGTGTTTCGGGTGGAAGGTCGTTCAATGGGGACAGGTTCATGGCGAGATGCTTTGTGAAGGTGCGCAAGTCGTGGTTTTCGGCATTTGCTTTTCCCTCCCCTAGAACAATCTTGGACTCTTTCGGAATATCGATGTCAATATCCGAGGTAGTGGTAAGAATGAGGCTAATTCTCAACTTGTTCTTTGTAATCCTTTTCTGGAACTTGAGCAGACGCTCCTTTGATTCGGAACTGTCAACATCGTCGAGAACCAGGAACAGCCAGGGCTGTGGTGAGTCGCCCTCTGATGGTGAGAATCTATGCACAAAGTGATCATGCCATGTTGGGTTGGTACTCTCTCCTCGAGATTTCTGTCCGAGACAGTGATCCATGGCCCACTTCCGATACGCGGCGTCTTGTTCCACGATCTGGATAACGCAGCAACGAATCATGTCGTCGACCGAGTTTCTTCCTCCAAACTCCTGGCCGAAACAGAAATAGGCAACGGATATGCCTGCTGCTTCCGTTTGTGTTCCGCTCTTGTTGATAGGAAGCTGATGCTTGGAAGTCTTGAGATGCTCAAAGATGAAGGACGACAACATGCTTCTCCCGGTGTGACGACCGCCTTGAAGTAGAAGAAATTGAGATGTTCCATCGAGGAGGGTGTGGTAAGCCTGTTGCTGGTGAATCCATTCGCAGGTGCCGGGGAGGCGTGAAGACAACATCCTGGTCAGCCGTCGTTGGTGAAGGCCTTCTGCATCTCCAACGTTGAATGATGACCTGAGGGTTCTCAAAACGTTGGATTGATAGCTGGCATGATCCACCGTAACGGTATCACTGATTTGTTTGCTGGCATCCTGCGTCTTGTGTTTGTGACGTATCTCGTGAGAGAACGTGCTAAAGTCTCGCCTGAAACTACCGATTTGCACCTGTAGGTCGACGATATTGGTGCCGAGTCCATCAATCTGTCCAACAATATGATGAGTGTCGTCGATGATCAAGTCCACCGAGGCGCGGATGTCGGCAACGTTCTTGTTGATGTCGACCGAGAGGCCTAATGTGCAAAACAATGCCGATGAATCAAGTCGAGTGAGCTGTTCTTGAAACAGGGCATGCGCATCTGACAAGGGCGTGGATGGTTTGGCGAGTTCCTTAAAGAAGTTGATGAACTTTCCGCGGCCGACAAAGATCTGAGCATCAACGATGAAGCCTAGAAGCCTGTCAAACACGTCGACAAGCTGCTGGCCAAATTGTGGCCCATCCGGCAGTCTTCCTTCAAGCACCGACAGACGCCTGAAGAAGTTTGCTGTGACCTCGAAGAATTTTTGGATCTCGTCAAGCTGACCCGACACTTTCTGCGTAGCCTGCAAAACAAAGACTAAAGCTTCGGCGAGGATAGGTGCAGGTGCAAAGACACTACCTGCAATGGCGCCAATGGTGCTCGCGGTACGAAGAATGACCTCTGTCGCCCCCCTTGCAATCTTGAGCGTGACCTGAAGGGGGGCTTTGATACGGTCCGAGAAGTGTCCAAGCGAGTCGCGTTCCTTTTCGAACTCGGCAGTCAGCTTGTTCAAGGTGGCCTGCATAGTGGTGCTGTTCCATGGCGTGTTCATGGCCTTGGATTGATCGAGCTTGAACTTGATGCCGACTTTTTGGTTGTGTTTGGCCACAGCCGCAGTCCATAGTGTGCCTATGTCGGTGCGCCATGCCGAATCCATGGCAGCATCGATGGCTGGGGAGGTGGACATGCTGAAGCTCACAGGGGCACGCAGGGCTTGCTTGGTGAAAGTGGTAGAAGCCAGTCCCTGGCGATATATGCCGGCACGCTAAGACATATTTAAAGAGACATCTCTATCACATGCAGACCTTCTTACCGATTCCATGTGCATGGCGATTTGCATGGAGATCTTCGCTCTGGAATGGGGCGGTTCGAGCCGAACCAAAGGGGCGGTGCTGCGGGCGCAGATCTGATCGGGCATCAGAGTCCAAGCCAGCTGGCTCTTCACTGAGTGTCGCCTCTAATGGAAGGGCAAGGCCTGAGTTTCATGAAGCGCTACCAGAACGCCATGTAGTCCACCTCTTCAGTCGACCCGTTGTGCTCCTCAACCTCCTCTCTCCCACTCCCCTATGCCTCTGTTCGACATAAGATTAAGCTTTCCTCCACGTAAAGCCATGGCAACAGCCGGAGAAGATCGTTCTGGGCTCCCGTGTCTAGCGCCATTGGGGTTAAACTTGTGCCAATAACTGCGCTTGTTGTGATGGTGGCTGGTAGCTTGTTTTGGGGGCGTCACTAGTCCAATATTTATGAATCTAGACTAGGAGAAGATGTTCCTGAGAGAGGGGAGGCAATGGTAGGTGACGCTCTTGATTCTTGCACTGCTCGCTCTTTATTGGACTCTCTTTCTTAGGCCCGATAGCTTTGTTATGACCTTTATCAGATACGCTCCGAGCTCTCTGATCGCTGTGTGCAAAAACCGGCTTGTCGATCCAAGAGACACTAGCCTCAAAACCTGTGTGTCTGTCTAGAGCACTGCATAATGCATTATGTGGTGCCAGTTAATTGGCCATCGTTGACTTAGCTCTGGGATCTCGAACACTGTTGCCGGCTACGGACCGGAATAGCTGCCTCTGCAATGAAGGGGAGGCTTTAGTCAACACTATTGCTGCTCGGTATAAAGCCAGAAAATGATTGCAGCAGAATCAACCTGAAATGCCTCGATTTAACCGGGCGGTGGCTGTGCAGGGTGTCATGTGTGGCCTCCTCCCCGGCGACAGCCTCACTTCAAGCAACCGACGATAAAGTGCCCGGTAATGAGCTTCCTCGGCGACTTGTGACACCTACTTCCGTTCCATCTTCCTTCTTCTTAGGTCCTAGTATCAGCGATCAAGCGAGCGAAATGAGTGGCAGGTCATACCTTGATTTCGTCAGGTTTCGAGCTAGGGCAAACCCCTGTATTTCCGGCCTCTGTGAACACCTACAGCATGAATCCCGAGCCGCAAGCAGGATCGTGTACCTCGATTACACCCATAATGAGCCATTTCAACTTGAGCCGGAGCCGGTTTTCGCGGGAGAAGACGACCTTATCCACCTCGTTGAAGGAACCTCGCCATCCACGACGCGGTTTCTCTTGGTTGAGAATATTACTTCTACCATGGTCACTGAGCTGGGCGAGGCTCTCGACATCAATCCTCTCTTCTTTGCCGACTACATTAATTCTCGTTTCGAAAAGACCTGGAAAGCGGTGCCACCGCCGTCACTTGCGACTTTGCCCTCGCTGATTGCGACGAGAAGTCACATCCACCTTCATCACTATCAATTTGTGACTTTGAGTAGCAGCCATGACGCCAATATCCCATACACATTGATGACAGGCTCCAATGTCCCTCGGAATGTCCGGAGGCTGGCGCCGATATCAGGCAGACAGCTTGCCCTTGCTCGGGCATGCTGCTCCTTCATTATCAAGCCTATCAAGAGTTCTCAAATCTGTGAGGCATTTTTATCTTGAGAGTTACTTGATTTATAACCTAACGTAACAAGGTCTCTTCCTAGTCGATCCGCCTATCGACTCTGTCCACGTACTAAATGGGGAGTCTCACAAGCCATACCAAGCAAGAGTTCTGAGCGATGGATTTGAGGACTTTGAATCACCACCTTCCTTTTCTTCCTTTGCTCATGGCGGAACTACCCGCTCATTGAACAAAACCTCTATGCTCGATAGGATCGTTTATTATCTGGGGACGCAACAGCCGCCTGGATTCCATGCCAGCCGCCCGAGCACCCTAAGCGTAGGATACTATCGAATACGCATTGTGCTCTCTGAATGGAGCTTCTACGCCTACTTTACAAGCCGTTGTTCGAAATATGACGAATGCTCGATCCATAAAAAGCCCGGACAATTACGTGACGAGGATATTTCCCACCTTCAGCGCTGGCGGCGGCGCAGCAAAAGAGGTCAGCAGCGACTTGATATGTTAGCAGAAGTTATCAATTTTCATATCCAAGACGAGGATGAGAAAGACCCCTGGGTCTTTATTCTCAAAGATGTCAATTGGCTTAGGAAACAGCTGCAAGAATACTGCGAGTCCCTCGAGCAGATGGTCACGATGGCAACGTCAGTGGTACAATTGCTGGACTCGCGACGATCCATCCTCGAAGCCGTCAACATGAAACGCTTGACCTATATCGCAATGGTCTTTATCCCATTAGCCTGGGTAGCCAGTCTTTTCAGCATGTCGGATGCATATACACCAGGGCATGAGAGCTTTTGGGTTTACATTGCTACAGCACTACCGCTGTTGGGGATCGTTCTCGTTCTGTCTCTTCTTCCATATGATCGGATATACAGAGCATTCATAGATGCTGGGGAGGGAGGGCAAAAGGCTCAAGAAATCCGCAAAACGTCTCGACTCCCACTGAGTACGGTATGATACACTATGTGAGGCATATTGTTAGATGGTGCATCTCATCAAGGACAAGCGTCGCGAGTTTCGACTGGGCACAATATCGCTTCGGCACCATCGAGTAGGAAGAGCCTTCTTCAACATGAAACATTGTTCTATTCAACGTTGGTCACTTCTTGACCGACTGGCTGCTCTGTTTTCACATCTTCTTCGTCTGTGTCTGACTCGCTCGCAGGTTCCATCCACACATATGGCATTGTCATCATCCACTCGAGATCTTTGATGTGTTGGTCTGCAGGCTGATATCGCCACCCGCCCTCTTCCTTCTTCCAGGTCCGATTTGGCAGATACGTCTGCAGCGAATAATATGTATCGCGATGCAGCGGAAACTCGTAGCTCGGAGGCCCATCTCGGGCACAAAAGGCGTCTGTCTCAGCCGCAACATCGGCATCGTCAAGGCCGAAACCTGCCTCTCCATCCTTGGACGTGTACCGTCGGATCCCAAAGACAGTGGTCTGTAGATGACGCTGCAGAAGGAGAGCGTACCAAAGCGGAAACTTGAGAGCCCTTCGAACCACCTCTGCATGCTTTTCGACGAGTTCCAAGTTCCATTCCGGGTTCTGGCCACGTGGGATCATCGGGATAGGCTTTCTGTGTGCAATGGCCGAGGTTGTCCAGTGTGAAAGATCAACGATAAGACAGAGATTGTTCCAAGCCAAGACGCACGTCAGGCACGAGCAGAGGATTGTCCCATCATGGTCTGTAATGTGTGCATATGGCTTCCGGTGAATGGTGAGAAGTCTCTGGCGGCGCTGATTCAACATGATGCAGTGATATTTGCGGTCAACCGCGTCGAGGAAGACTGGTTTCGGAAAACACCTTTCAAGAATAGAATATCGAAAAGATATGATGTGTTTTGTGATAGACGTTTCGTGCTGCTCAACAAATGCCTTTGCTGACTGGCAAGTCTGCTGGTAAGAAATGATGTCCGAGGGTCGCAAGTGTGAGAGTATCTCGAGCATGAGCTCCGGGTAGAGAGCCAGCAGATGAGGCTTGGCAGCTTCTTTCATGGTCTTTCGCTCCAGCTTCTTCTTTTGACGATTTGTTTTCTTGGAACGAAGGATAAGAGCCTCTGTATTGTCAATCAAGACCTCGCCATCCGAGTCGTAGTCCATAGCGGGGGGTTTCATGATGTCGTGTCGGGTTGTTCGCTCACTAGGCTAGGAGAGCGTCAAGAATTAAAATACCAGTTGCTTATTCCTCTGCAGCAATGTTATGGGGTTTATAGCAGAGCTACAGGTCGCAAGCTCTTAGTTTCTGGTGTTGAATCCGTTGATGACGAAATTGAGATGCCCGTCGTTACCTTGACGTGTCGTTTCTGCCCTAGCTCACCGCCCTGACACCTCACTCACCAGCCAGCAGGCTGATTCGTTCCACAAGAGTTGGGTGCGGCTTAATTCTTCCTTCTTAACAGAATTTGACCCTGTTGAAACCACCGTTAGTTGCCTTTATTATCAGATTAAAATACGGGCTGCTTACAATAGACCAGTTAACCAATTATTGCACGAGGTACCAGTTGGTCCAAGTTATTTGCGTTGGCCAAGAAGTAAAACAAAAAACCATGACCCTGTAATTAAATCGGCGTCACCGAAGTGACTCAACACCGCATCCTTCATAAATGAACCAACCCACAATGTCAGCTTGAGCCAATAGACACCATCCAATCAAGTGCACAGACAAAACATCTCAAGCATATAACAGGTCCAAAACACCATCATCAGTCTTATCAAGCCCTCGCCACCTCAACCACCTCACCCACAATGGACCCTCAAAGCAACACCAAGCCTTCCCCATCCCTCCAATCACTACCAGATGAGCTCTTACAGCCCATCTTCGAAACACTCTGCCCCCATTGCTATGCCACTCAGGACTACCAGCACAGCAGAGCCCGCGAACACGGCTTAGAGTCTCTCACCCTCACCTCCAAACGCCTCCGCTCCATCGCCTTGCCCATCATGCTTCACGTCCCTGCAAATCACATGTCAGATGAGGGCCTTCACAAGCTCCTAGACCTTGACCCAAGCTTGGGGGATTACATCAGAGAGTGGGAACTGCCGTATCGTGAGGGAGACAATGAGGTTTTGGACCGTGCGATGGAAACTACCCGCAAACTACTTGCCACCGTCGGCCAGGACTTTGACTTGACGCAAGCTGAGAACGATGGTCTTAGCCTTGAACACTCTCTCACGGCTGAACTCTTCATGGCCCGGGCTCCCAAGATAGAAAAGCTATCCCTTGAGAGATTTGACTACAACGATTGGCCAGATGCAGACCTCAAGTACCTCGCCGGACGTCTGGGAAAACTAGGTGATGGCACAGGCTTCGAAAACGTCCACCACCTGACTGTGACGCGGCCATGCAGGACATCCACCTCCCTAACAGACGCGCACATCATGGCTCTACTAGGCGTCATGCCCAAGCTGGAGATTCTCAATCTCGACTCAATCATTGGCTTTCCAGAATACGACCGGTTCGACATCAACCCCATCAAGCCAGCCTTGCACAATCTCACAACACTGCGGCTCGAATGGTGCACGTTTGATGGTACATCTCCGAACTCGGACTACGGTGCCCTCTGCGAGATGCTCAATCACGCTCCGAATCTCAAGTCGTTTTTCTTCTCGGCGAATGGCTCTTCTGGTGCCCCTGGTTTCGTTGAGCACGATCTTTCCACAAAGGACTTTCTCCTGGCGCTACAGCCAGTTGCGAAACACCTGAAGCATCTCGAGCTGGACTTTTCCGACACATGGTGCGAGCGCGGGGAAGTAACAGGGTCGATGCTGGCCAAGTTCACAGCGCTAGAGTCGTTTCACGTCAGTCTAGATGGCATTTGTCAATGTGACAGAGAGACAACCGTTTGCATAGCAGATATCATCCCTCCCACAATCAAACACATCAACTTCATATTGCAGAAAGGAGACACCACAGGGTGCTCAAGATGCATTGTAGGCATCGGAAGAGAGGCGGTGGAGGGGGGTCTCCAGAATCTCGAGACGGTCAAGATTGTCTACACAGGTTGGAGACCGCAGAGTCTGGATGAGCCGTACAATGGTCCTAGATACGACCACGTGGTTCAGAGCCTGCAGGACTGGCATCAAGCATTCCAGGGAGCTCGCGCGTCTCTGCGATTCAAGAGCAGAATTTACGAGTGGCTACGGTATCACAATAAGAATGAGTTGGCATGGGTGGAGGGGAAGGTCGAGCGAGATGAAGACGGCTGGTAGGCGCATTGTTCCCTGGGAGATGGTTGTTTGGCCAGAAAGGGCCTTTCTCTAACCCTTTCCGCTTTGCTGAATCTTAGCATGGACTTTTTATCTTACATTGTAGACAGAGTGTCAGGAACCACCAAGTCCATTTCAACACAGTAGTAGCATCAAATGTAGTGCCGCAGATTTGCATTGTTGTCTATCTATCATTCTATATGCAATATAATACATAGTAACCGCAGCATTGATCCTTCATACAAAGTGACCTATGGACACTCTCATCAAGGCACCTCCGCAGAGCGGGGAAGCGGAATTACAGGTGCCGAACTGCATTTGTGACGAAGAGGCGTCCAGCAACAATTATCAGCAAGCGACAGATGCAGGCCCGGTCACGGTATTGGGTGACGTGGCAATGTTTGAGGTCATGGCCAAGGATTGATACCCCTCAATTGAAGCGGGCTATGCAGTCTTTGAGGCCAGCTGCACTGCATTGAGGTTTCAGAGGTAGACGTTGGCAGAGGAAGTCAGTTGACGGTTGGTGAGCTGGGAGACACGAGCAACGACACGAAAGCAACGATATCAGTTGATTCCATTTCCAGCAACTATCTGATTTTTACTCCCACTTCCCTCAATATTGTCAATCGAGAAGCGGGTTAGCAAGAATAGAGAAACAAGACAAGTTAAACCAGCATTCATGGCTGGAAGACCAACTTTTCCTTATACCTCTCCTACCGAGGTATTAAAAACATACCAAACCTAATACCATAGGTTCGTGCCGCCGTTTTCGGCGTTTCGCGCGTCCTCCGAGTCCATAGAAGGCGACATCATAGGGGAGTCGTTGGCTTCGACGTAGTTGCTGACAGAGTATTCTCCCAGGCATACTCTGCTGGGGAATCGGCAGTAGCCTTTTCCACCTCGGTGACGACAATCAGCCTTTTGGCAGACGTGCCCGTATACGCAGTTAGCCTTTCGGCACCCGCCTCGTCTAGAGCACGGGACTGAGCGCGCAAGGCACTCGAGGGCTGGCTTGAGCTCCTCGGCGATTGGGTTGTGGTCGTACTCGCAGGCGTCATTCTCGCAGGCGTCATACAGCTGCTTATTGTTGCAGAATCTCTTCTCGGCAGATAACGCCTTGAGTCGTTTGATAGATTCGGCAGAAGGCGTAGGCAGCAAGGCGTCGAGACGTTCATCGACATGGTTGACAGCGACAAAACCTTCTGGGATATCTTCCTTCCTTGGCAGTGATTCGATATTGACCTTGGAGAGGGAGGTGCTGGAGCCCCGGCGCCAGTCGCTGTTGAGGTTTCTATCCGGCTTTGGGCCATTACCGATAGAAGGGGACGGGGTGCTGTCCTGACTCGTATGAGACGAAGTTTTGGTGTCGATATGGGCAAGTCTGCAGCTGTTTCCATATCTGCATTTGCCGAGGTTGTAAAACTGACAGATGGCAATTCCATCGTTGCTGGCGGATCCCCCGTTAGGCAGGCTCGTAGATGCCAGGTTGAGTTTGGTGGATGAGATGCTGGGCTTGCCCTGAGATGGGGCAGCGTACGTGAGGGGGTTCTGGCGGAAGACGCCGGGGAGATCCTCAATGTTCATACCGAGCTTCTCAAACTCCTTGTGAAAGAGCAAGCTCGGGGTGCGGATCAGGGTAAACCTATTTTGGTTACCCCTAAAGGGAGTAAGGTCCGAGACATAGCCCACGTCGTGGCAGGCGGCAAGGTAGATGTGCTTGCACTGGGCATTGTCGGCGTAGAGGCGGAGGATGGCCTTGAGCTTGAAGTCGGCATTTTCTTTTAGTTCACCGGCGTCGATAAAGTCGGCCAGGCCATAAGATCTGTTGAAGCCTGCGACAAAGGACGCGAGGGAACGCTTTTCGGCGCCGCAAAGCCCGTTCTTACAGAGAGACTTGGACAAGCCCACGAGGTTAGCATAGACGCGCACCATGACCTCGCAGCTCTCGAGTCCCTTGCGGCGGAGGCTGTTTTTGACGCTGTCGATAAGTTGTTTGGCGGCTCTACTACCTCCCTCCTCTCCCGAGCCAACAAAGTGATCGTCAAAGACATAGCCGTCTCCGTCTATGACGACGAGGGCAAAGGGATTGCGCTCCTGGCCACGAGCGAGCTGCTTGTATCGCTCTCTCCCCTCTCGTTCCTCTTCGTAATCGCTCTTCAGGCGGCGGTAGTTTTCAATAAGGATCTGATATTGATCTAGAATCTCGGAGAGTGCATCGTTGCTCCGATACACGGCAAGCTTCTCAGCCGCCTTGTCGATTGTCTCATCAGGAAGCATTGTCGCGACAAAGGGCCCTTGGCGATCGGCCCCGCATCGCCGATTGATGGGATGGCCTCAGTCTCGACAAGGTGAATACTATCGCAAGAATGTTCCAGGAAGGGTATGTGCCGCCGATGGTGCTCTGCTAGAACGCTCGGAAAGATGACACTGCTCGTCGTCGCTGATGCAGAGTGCGGGACAAAGATAAAGAGTGTCTGACAAAATGAGGCGACAAGCAGACCCTGATGCTGACTCACCCTATCACGTGCTGATACCAGCACCTCAAGGAACGCCCTGTGTGACAGACGGATGCACAAAAAGCAAAAATAACAAGCAAGATGCCACGTAATTCTATTCAAAAAAATAAAAGGCCAAAGAGGCTTGACGCAATGTTACACAGAGGGGGCGGTGCCTCTGCCCAAAATAAGAGATTATTCATCATCCTCGCACTGTACATGCCAAACCTCACGCGGTCGGGCTACCCGAGAGCGAAGGGCAAACGGCCTCATCGTTTAGGCACAGATGGATCTATAACGGTTATGAAAGCAGATCTAAAAGGTTTCTTTCAAGTTTGGCATGAGATATTTCCCCTAGAGAAAAAAAACAGAGGAACAATCTTCGTCACACACAGGTGATGAAAACCGTCGTATTATCTCCCCAGAGCTGGCTGTGGATTATACGTCGAAGCATGGGAGCTTTTGTTACGGGTATCCTTATTCACCACTTGAGCCTCACATTTACAGGCCCACATTCCTTTCTTTTTAACGTAAGGCTGTTAATATTTTTCCTCTTCTGTGAGCCGAAAAACACAATGTCACCTTTCGCGCTGTGCGTGGGTGAACATATCGTGTCTTATTGAACAACCCCACGTGTTTTGGTGAGAAGGCCTACACCTCAATTGAAGTCACCCACGTGCTTCCCCTCTCGGTACGGAATAGAATTCAGCAATTGATGCTGCTGGGGTTCCGTCGTTCAGGCGATCAAAGCGATTGGCCAAGGCAGAGAACATAGACTGAGTCAACAATTCTTTGCTACGACCGGCATCCAGCAGATCCTCAGTGGTGAGCACAAGATCGTGTTGCGTTGCTTCGCCTCCACACAGCCAGGACCAGAGTGTTGAGAGGAGGCTTCTCAGACCCTCACCACAAACTGATGCTGTAAAGATTGCAGTCTAGGAGGTCATAAGTCCCAATATCTTGGTCTCTACTCTGACGCGCAAGTCAACAAGGCTGCAAGATATTGGTCCGAGCGTGGGTTCAACTGTCCCGACGATCTCGACAGTGGGGACCGAGATGGTGGATACGACATGAACCAGGCTGTTTAGAGTTGAGACCCTGGAACTATGTAACATTAATTATCAGAGATCTTGCAATATACCCTGGTTCTAGAAATGTCAACAGGTGGTTTTCCCACGCCTTTCCAGTGGAGTCTGCTTACGTTTTGTTTCCACCAAACTCGAGGCACTTCCGAGCTCGCAAGCGCGTCCGCTTCTCCCTACGCCCTACCGAGTGGAGCAGTTCCGGTGGGCAGAGGTCGGAAGATGGACCAGGAACAAGACAAGGTACGTAGAAATTTTTATTGTATCCACCAGCGGCTGAATGCGCTTTGCATAGGGTGTTGGTGACAACAGTTGCGCGTCGGAGGATGAAAGCAGCCTGATGAGTAGGGTGATCGATCAGTAATAGCCAGCACATACTGTTGGCAGGGGCAGAGGCAGAGGCAAAGGTAGATAGACCTTGCTATCGCGGAAGAAGTAGAACAATCTCCTTCTTGTCCTTCTCACTCTTGTATCGTCGGTTGTATCATTCGGGAGTGCAAGGTTGCGCAATCTCTCTCGGTAATTACTGAACCCCCAACTATCCACCAGATCTCGGCGGTTCGAGCAGCTACTCCATATTCTGGATAATGGCATGTTTACGGAAGAGTCGACTCCACGCTGTAAGCGGGGGATGATATGTCGGTTCTTACTTCACTTTCCGGTGCGCTGTGGTTTTCGTCACTCTCGCATGGACGTGGGAAGGGCGCGTTCCATCCATCCAACCGAGCCGCCTTAGTATTCGAGGACCCTGCATCATGCTAGAGCGTTAATAACGCCTAAATATAGTGTGACAGAACCTAATTAATCAGCCCTATTGATTCATCAGCTCTCCTTTCCCTCATGTCAATGTCAGGGCGCACTCGATTAGAAAAAACTGGGCGAAGAGTCTGCGGCCGGCGGTCGGCTTTTGTAACCAATAAAATCGCGCCATCAGCCCGCCGCGCCGTTGCTTCGGCCACAACCACCAATGAGAGCATTAGTGACCTTGGCGTCCTCGAGGGGGTCATGTGTTGGCCAAACTAGAGGGTGACGGAAGATGTGACGGAAGAATGATCAGCTAAGGGGAGGGCATCTCTACCCTTTCCTCTTCATTAAAAAGGGCCGGTATCGCTGCTCTATCTTCGATTTTAAGGCCCTTGAGATTCGTTTTCATCTTTACCAGACGCCAAACGGCCTTGTTGTCGTCGTCTCTACGAGTTTATCAGTTGTTTCAACCATGGCGCTTCACATTCTCGCCAAGCCTCGGGAGAGGAGCTGGATGGCCTCTCTGGTGAAGCCGGATGCTCCCATCGAAATCAGCATCAATCGACACTTTGAATCGAAGGTTTACACGTCCGGCTCATTTGTCACCGGAAGTGTCACCATCACTCCCCAGACAGATCTCTCCTTCGAGACCCTGGAGGTTGTCTTTGCTGGTTCTACTACGGCTCTGGTCCAGATGCTTCAGCGGGAGGCACCTCGTGCAACCCACACCTTCTTGGAGCTGAAGATGCCCATCCACGAAGACTCTCTTCCCGAGTCTAGAGTTCTCCTCGCCGGACTGCCTTACACAATCCCATTCTCATTTGTGATCCCTTATCAGCTTCCTAGCGCGTCCTGCAGAAATAGGAACCCGGTCATCAGGGATCGACATCTCCAACTGCCCCCCACAATCGGATCTTGGGAGCACGACGACCTCGCCATACATTCCGTCACAGTGGAATACGCCGTGAAAGCGAAAATCACGTTGAAAAACAAGGTTGACAAGAAAGGAAAGCCAGAAACAATGCAGGCTCGTCATCCCATCAAGGTCATGCCCTTCTTCCCCGAACAGCCACCTCTTCACATTCACCCCGCAAACCCCAATTATCAGCTATCACAAGAGAAGTTAGTACGAAAGGACTTGCTCTCGGCAAAGATTGGCCACCTGAGGGTCACAGCTGTCCAACCAGATGCTGTCGTGCTCTCCGCCGACAAGCTTGAACCATCAGAAGCCTCCGTCGCTGTTGAGCTTGAGTTCTGGCCAGCATCGTCAAAGGCAGCGCCGCCCGAGGTCTACGCCAAGGCTGCTTCTCTCCAGGCATCGACGCATTATTCTACGGGGCACATTAACTTCCTGCCGGACCAGCACAAGCACCCCATGGGGGTTCTCAATCCGACCCTGACCTACTTCATCGACGATGCGGTGGTCCTCAACAAGCAGGAGACGCTTGAATGGGAACAACACCCCTCATCTGGTGAGAACTCAAGAAGAGGCTCCGAATACTCCAACAACAGCCAGGAATCAGCTGGAACATCAAGTAGCCGCTCGAGACGGAGTTCCCGCAGCGACGACATCATCAAGACAGCATCCATCAAGCACAGAGCCAAACTTGTGGTTCCATTTACACTACCAGGTCCTGACAGGAAGATCCTTCTTCCGACATTCTTTTCATGTCTCGTGTCTCGAACCTACACAATCCGGATAATCTTGACCACTGGACCTCATGGGTCAAGCCTTGCCCTGACCCTCCCTCTTCAAATCACAGTCGAGGGTTGTAATTCGCCACAATTAGATGGAATTCCTCATTACGTGAGTAAAGCACATGAGAGTCGAGGTTCATGGAAGCTAACATGGGACGCAATTAGACACAAATTGATGGTGAGCAGGATGTTGGTGACTACATTCTCCCACCTTATGAAGTCGACCTGTAGTGAAGACGCTTTCTTTTTTATGACTAAATGGCACGAGGACATGGCTTTGGGATGCTACGATAGGAGAAGTTCTGGGGAGAGAACACGGATGCAGCAGAACAGTCATGTCTTGGATGCCCTGATACCCTAATTGCTCTTTGAAGTTATCGGCATTGATACCTTGCATATTTAGTCACTTTGATAGGCGTTTAGCGTAGTAAGATAATTTTACTTTCTTAAGTCTCTATATTCTCTGATCTATCGAACAACTGTGATGCACCTAGGGGAGACTCGTGCCAAATAGTGCTTGTATCTCATGGAACATCGTGGGACCAGCCGCACCGAGATTTGAACAGGGATGGATCTTGGCACTCGTGACTGAACATTGGGGAGCTACTGAACAGGCGTTTCGCATCCTGGGAAGGCAAGACTAGTTTGATTCTGCATTACCGCCATGCGCTCATGGCGTACCTGAAGAGCTCCCGCTGTCCCCTTCTCTTGGAGAGTTCTCGGCCTTGGCCCTCCTATCTGCCCACAGCGCTGCAGCAATGGGGGGGGTGCCGGTAATAGTAACCACCCCAGCCCATATTTGTGCCCCTAAAAAACTTCCATTCATATTCTCGATCATCCCGCCAGCGGTGGGCGGCCCTGCCAGCGTGGAAAAGCCAAGCACGGAAAACACCATGCCGAACCTCGTTCCCATCTTTGACGGATCTTTGGTCAGCGATGCCAAAGCTCCGACAAAGATCCCCTGCGTGCCCCCAGTGGCTACTCCGTATATCACGACCCAAGCGTACATGCCACCAAGCGACTTGACCGAAATCCAGACAAAAAGCATGCACACCAAGAATGTGCTTGACACGACGAGCGTCGGAAGTGGGTTGAACCACTTGTCAGATAAGAATCCCAGCAGAGGACGTGAGGGTATCCCCACGGCATTGATGATCACCAATAAGTTGGCGGCTGTGACGCCAGACACCCCAAGCTTGGAAGTCACATACGTGTTGACGTAGAAGAAGGCAAAGTAGAGAGGCCAGAAGATGAAGAACATGCCGATTGTGAAGAAGGAGTATGCTGGCTCCAAGAATGCACGTAGCTCGATGAGAGGGCCTGACTTTCGTGATGAGAGGCGGGGCTTGAGTAGGCTGATAATTATAATACTGAAGAAGAGGGCGATGAAGGCCTGGACACGAACGGCCCATGCAAACCCTGTGGGTCAGTCAAAGATGACATACCAGATCGGCTGGAGCAAGGGACTCACCAAGCTTGGTCTGCAGGTTTTACACCACTAAAGGAAACACAATGCTTCCAAAGCCACTTCCAGAAGCCGAAGTGGTCAAAGCCAAGGCCCGGTTCTTCTGAAAGTAGGAGCTGATGACGGCTACGGTGGGCATATACATCAAACCCATACCTATGCCGGTGCATAGGCCCTGTGCAAGGAAGATCTGCCAATAGCTCGTCGAAAGACTTGTCATGAATGTCCCAAACACCCCCATGAAGCAACCCAGCAGGACTGTCTGCTGAGCCAAACCAGCGTCAGCCAACCTGCCAGAGAATACCCCCACGAAGAAGGTCAGGAAGACTTGTATCGAACCAACCCATGAGACTTGAGATGGGGGAAAGTCGAATTCTGTCGTGTAGTAGAGCTGGTAGACTCCGAAGGAGGCCGAATATCCCCAAGTGAGGGCGTTGATGAGGCATCCGGCGACGACCTGCAGCCAAGCTCGAGTGCCACCATCAGGGGCGAGACCTGGATCGGATTTTATCTTTTGAAATATCATGTTGTTTCGACAGATGAAGGATACAATACATGAATGCTATGATTAAGAAGGCGCCGGCTACTTAAGTAGAGGGCCACGATAACGAAGCCACATCATCACTAGGTGGGTTCTGGTATCGTTGAGTGTCCGACGTTATTGATTTGACGCCCTTCAACTGTCAAGCACCCGTTGATTTTGTGAGCATTCGGCTTTCTTGACCAATGAGCGGCACACTTCCCAGAGTTCCCGAGAAGCCTTCGGATTTGAAACCCAATAGAGTTCAAATTATTGCCGAGCACTCTCAAGTCTTCTGGACCCTTGGGGATATTAGACTGTTTTATTACTTGTATGAATATTTAGTGACAACCGACTCTGAAGTAGCAGCCAATCTCAAGTGCTGCATTCGACACTATTGCATGGTCAGGGTTGATGCTCGAGCAGGCCAAAGCTGTGCGGGGAACCATGCCTCCGAGGAACACTGATAGAGTGTCTTTGCCAACCTAACTCACACGATGGCAAATTAAGACAAGTTACTAGGGATAGTACAAAAGGGTGTGGCTCAGACATCACCGAGCATTAGATAGATATATAAACTTGTGCTGTATGTGAAGCTGCGGCTTCCTTTACATCGCCCTCGAGGCAAGGTCAACCAAGTTCTTCAACTTCATGACACGACAATGGCTCTGGGGTACTGTCTACAAATATGTGCATAGATATTCACCAGAACACATGAACCCTTCACAGCAAAGCGTCTCAGGATGCCTTCCACGTGACCTGTTGCGTGGTTACACAATTTCCCTGGCTGATAACAAAGAGCCCTTTTGAGGCATCAACTTCTCACTCTTCTCACCCATGCTAATCTACTTCTACGATCAGTCATCATGGGCGAAGAAACCCGTCTTCTCGGTCTTGGCATTTCCCCAGATAGAATCTGGGGCGATAAAAACGAGACTATTGTCTACGCCCAAGTCCTCAGAGTCAAACGAGGAGGGGCCATCATCTTCCGCTTCTACAGGAATCCCCTACAGTCGCCGAAATCATTGTCAAACCGTGTCGTCAACCACTACCACGATATAGAAGTTCCCGACGCCACATTTGGATTCCGAGATCGGGCCGCTATGCGAAGCGCCATCTGGTCTTCTATCGCTACCGTTTGGCGATCTTGCGCCATCACCCCGAACATCTTTGCACCCGGCACCGTGATCGATATCTCCTCTCACGAGAGCGAAGGACCTATCTGGTGTCTTTATCGGTCGCCTCTCTTCTATCAATATCTCGGCCTCCTTAGACGCATCCAGCGAAGCGACTTGGTTCCCGCTTCCAGCTCTGCTCCTACCACCGACATCTCCCAGATCCATCTACTCGAGCCCACGGGTGGCGGGGGGCACAGCAGGCGAGCCCTGATTCACCGGGGCTCCGGTATCTCGACCTCATTCATTTTCAAGGGCATCGACTTTGCGACCTATTTGCAGCTCCGCGATGACGACAACAAGTCTGTTCGTGCTATGGTGAAAGCCTGGCGGCGATCGAGCAAACTGATCGTTGACATGGCACCGCATCCCAGCATTCAACCACCCCCAGAGATGCTTGTCACGGTTCGAGGTTTGAACGGTGAAGAGGTACTCATGGGCCACTTGTCAACCCTCTTGAGCACAGGCAACCTGGCTGCGGTAATCGAAAGAATAAATCGTCTAGAGGTGTCGATTTCGCTACAAGAGAAAGCCACATGGTGCCGTCAAATGGCCCTTGCAGTCGCACACGCGCACCACGTCCTGCATACCTTCCACATGAACGTCAAACCTGAAAGCTTTCTTGTTGATGTAGGCCTCAACTTGCTCCTTGCCGACTGGGAGCAAAGTGGCGCCTCAGCGACTACTTTGGCTCCAGAGGCAGACGGAACCTGGGATGTCAAAGAAGAGACTACGGATGGAGGCACCAAACTGGTATACACCAAGTACACTGGTCCACCACGGCGCAACATGCCTCAAGGAAGCGGACCGGCGACTTCCCCTGCGTGGAATGTGTTTCCGAAATGGCAAGCCAACTTCCCCAGAGCCACAGAGCTTGCCGAGGTGTTTTCTCTGGGAAGAACCATGTGGATGCTCCTAACGCAGACTGTCGGCGAGTTTGACGATGTTAAACATCCCGACGATGTTCGAGTAACCTGGGTTGGTGCGAAAAACCTGCCCTCTCACTGGATCGAGATGGTCGAGCGATGTATGGAACATGACCCGAACAAACGCCCTGGCCTGGAGAACCTCGTGAAGTTTTGGAAGAATGAAGAGTCACTCTTGGAGAGGAACTTGTAGAGAGTATGGCACTGGAAGTTGTGAGAAGAAAAGCATATTGAGAGGGACATTAGTTCATTAGGCATTTTGGGGAGGACGGAGCAGGTGTGCTATTTAAAATTGACTGAATGATGTCAAGTTGGCCCTCCACAGTGAGATCATCTAAGAATCTCTAATCAAAGTCCACCTGAATTAGCTAGCTATATATTCATTTCACGATTTGGTCGTCAGATGGTGCTGGGTGCGCATGTCAGGGCTCGACTTGAACTCGTATCTGTGACTGCATTTCTTGAACACATCAGTCTTGAATACAAACACATTGAAGACCCTACAACATCATGCATCAGATAATATCACACTGAAACTTCTGTGGCACAGCCCCTATTTATCAAATCACACGCTGGTTAACGAGCCTATTCGAAACATACTACTCTGCAATGCCTCAAACAAGTACATCCATCTGCAATCCCTGTTATTTCTTGATACAACTGCTGCCTCTACTACCCACAATCACAATCCCGACGACCCACTCGTATTCAAGCTGTCATACCGTTCCAGGGTTTCAGAATCTGAGTATTTGGTACCAGCCAGAACTTGACATTCAACCGCCTCAATAAGCATACGACCTTGAGGTTGAGGGATATGTGTTTCGTCCTTCCTTCTTCAGTTAACAGGTTCGGTGTAGGGCCGGTATAGTTGTTGTCTGTATCCTCCTCAAACCAGGTGACCATTCTTGCCATGCTATCTTCGTTAGAGACAGCAACAATAACTTTTCGCCACACGGTGGCGACGTCGGCGACTCTCAGGAACTCCAGGAGCTTGAGAATAGCTTCTTGTTTGGCGCCAAGGGTGGTTTGAGGAAGAGGACGTTCTAGAACGCCAGAAAGGTTATGGAGTGACCAGGGTGCAAACGTCACGCTCCAAGGGATCGGAGCTGAGGATGAATCAGAACCCCCGTTAATGAAGACAACCGGAGATTGCGCGCATGGGAAGGTCATGTCAAATTGATGGTCGATTTCTTTCAACCGAGTGATGTGCTCGCCTTGGTTGTACTGGGTGACTTGGCGCACAAGAAGCGGTTCGGACGTATCCCAGCAGACGGGGTTGAAAATGCGCTTCTTCTCCGCTCCGAGGTCGACGTAGAAATCTTGGGACTCTGAGTGGTTGTCGATATCGACGGGTTCGGGAAAGCTCGACATTGTGCGTTGCTCGTGGGTCGACGAAGGCGATGCTTGATGATGCTCGATAAGCTGTGTGTGGAAATCTCGCAAAGACTGATTAATGGCGATGTTTTGGGCAAAGATGTGGGAATGAGAAGATGTGAAAAGGAGAAAGGAGGGAGGAGTTGGGCTCGGAGCAGAGAATCGACAGAGTGAAGGTGCGGTCAGTAGTGAGAGTTCTACGATGCGAAGGTGCGTTGGATGCTAGATTGGCGACAAGAAAGAAAGAACCAAACCGAGAGGATTAAATTAAAACCACTAGGGTATTGGTCTCCGTTTTGTATGGTTGGATCGAGTTGAATGGCGCGTTCTCTATGTCTATAGAACAAGACTTGGACATCAAATAGCTTTTCGACACACCACCCAACACAGCGATTTCCTTGGCAAGTAAGTTGCACCACCCATCTCTTCCACATCATTCGGAGCTTTATCAATGGAGGGGAAAAGACAAACTCTAGCTAGCTAGCACCGAGGCAACTTCTAGAGTTGGTAGGTACACGAGATGTTCTTCATGAAGCGTGAATGAGAGAGTCGCGACTTCAGTGCCTATCTAATATCAAGGGTGTGAGGTGCTGAATAGCTTTCGGGCCTTTAATTGAGAAATCTACAAAGCAAGGCGAGTGTGTTGTGACTGTCAAGACAGAGGGCCTCAATCTCATTCGACCAGCGTGTGTGAGGAGTGCTAATTGGAGAGACTGAATATGAGCCGTAGAATCATCTCCCACGCAACTATTTGTCCTCCATATCGTCACAGGCAATCAACGATCTATCAGACTTGCCAAATCTACACGGCAAAGGATTCACCGACGTCCAAAAACACAATGCCCCAGTGCCACGTTTCAAACCAACCCTCAGCACAGCTGCCTATTGAAACCTCCAAAAACGCCTCCGGCCTCTCCAAAACTCCGACTCTGGGGTAAGCAGAGTGGATGACTCGTCTCGAATCAGCCAGTAAGACTCTAAGGAGCCCATGTACGGCGTCGGAATTATGCCTTGCACGTGTGGAACTAGTGGCTTCCAGCTGAAATGCGTGGACCGGTCTAGACCCTCCACCATTGAGGAGCGGCATATTTATCTGTGAATTCCTTCTTGAGGAGTCGTGGCATTGTGTTCTTGCTTTGACTTGGCAGTGACTGTCGGTTATACGTCCTTGTCGCTGGAGGTTGCTAAGTCCAGCCACTCTCAAGCGGATAGCTTCCAGTAGACATCATGTCGAATCAACCCCCGTACCACTACTATCCGCCTCCTCCGGGCCAGGAGGCTGGTCAAGCTCCTCAACCAGCTCCATATGGTGCCCAGCAGCATCCTGTGGGCTATGGACATCCCTACCAACCGTCGCCCTATGGGCAGACACCTGCTCCAGGCCAACAGCTTGGTCAGGTCCCTCAGCCAGCACCGTATAGTCCTCAACAGCACCCGGGAGTTCCTGGACAGCCTCTACCGTACGGACAGGCACCTACCCCAGCGCCAGTAGCCCATCAGCCCGCTGGTCCTGTCTTCTCTGCCCCGCCCTCTACTCCGGCGGCTATCCAGTCCACTGCCAAATCCTTCTACAAAGTGGGCAAGGGTCTTCTCGGCGATCTTGCTAGTAACATCAAGAACAAGTACCCAGGTGGCGCCCCCGGTTCATCTTCATCAGTTTCGGCTTCGAGCGCTCCACCTTCGACTAACACTTACTCGGCTCCTCATCCGGCTACTACCTATCAACAGCATCATTCTCAGGGTTCTGTTCAACACACCCAAACTTTTCCGCTGCAGCATGGACATGAGCAGGGCCATGCCAGTGCACCTCCTCAGCCTCAGGCATATAGCCTGCCTTCAAAGAAGCCCTCTCACACTTACTACCATCCACAGACTCCGCCTCAGCAACATGCTTCTCTTCCAGGGGCCGCCCAGGTGCCCCCTGCGACTCAGCAGCCATATAACCCGGGACCAACCTACGTGACAGGGCCTCTGGTTCAGTCACCTCCGGATTCATCCTCATACCAACAGCTGCAGCACCACAACAGCTTCCCGTTTCCGAATGGGGCGGCAGTTCACTCACCCGTTCAATCGCTACCTGGCGCTGTTCCTGATCAGGGACAACATGCCACTGTGCAAGGTCCTCACGCTGGACAGCCGTATCAGCCATCTTACACTGCGCCTCCAACTCAATATGCCAGTCCTACTCCCATTCACCCATCTCCGTCTGCGCCTCCTCAGTATCAACAACACCAGGCGCCCCAACAGAGTGGCTACACCAGCCCACAGCAGCCACTTGTTCAGTCGCCGGTGACTGCATCGTCTCCCCAAGCTGTTCCCCCTTATGGCCAACCGACTGCGGCACAGCAGCCTGCTCAACCAGCCTACCAAGTCCCCCCGGGTGGACCAACGTCACCTACTGATCAGGGAAACCCTCATGCTCCCTATGGCCCGCAGGCAATCCCCCAACCGCCACTACCAGCTCCAGGAATGCCTCAGCAG
The DNA here is from genome assembly GCA_027886205.1 of Fusarium piperis. NCBI lineage: Eukaryota > Fungi > Ascomycota > Sordariomycetes > Hypocreales > Nectriaceae > Fusarium > Fusarium piperis. The sequence continues at coordinate 83,904 of RZGM01000084.1, forward strand.
GCAACCCCAGCAACCCCGAGTCATTATGCACAAGTCAGTCAAGCGGCTACCCACGAAGCTCAATACCCTCCCCAGGCAATCCCAGCGCCGTATCAGCCTCTGGAACCGTTGCTTCAACATGCTCCGACAACGTTACAACAGGAAGCTAGTCCCCATCCGCCTCTAGCTCAACACCCTGCAGCTCCCTCCCCGGCACAGAGTCACAACTATCCTGCTCATCAAGACCCTGCGGCCCTGACCCAGACCACGCAGCCTACCCAGCACACCAGCCCAGCCGTTGCTCAGCATCAATACTACCCACCCCCGCCTCCTGGGGGTCCTCCAGGTTCAACTCCCGTTCCAGGTGCCCCTGGACCGATACCAGCGACAACGATAGATCCCAACTCTCAGGTCTATAGTGCGCCCGTCCATGATCCAACTTCGCAGAATCAGCAGACGCCGAGCAGCCAACCCACTCACCAGGCCAACCCAGCAGAGAATCAACATCAATATTACCCCCCTCCACCCCCTGGCAATGGAGCTCCTGTACCAGAGCAAGCCGCGAACACACAACATGTTGTTCAGGGTACTCCTAATTCAGCCTACTACTCTTCTCCACCACCAGTGAGTGGATATCAGCCAGGCGCCGTCTCTGCTCCAGCGCCTCCTGTTGCTGTTCCAACTCCTGCAGCACCGGCCGATTTTGGAGCCAACAGCCAGCAGGGCGCACAACCTGTTCCGCAAGCTGCCCCTTTGCAAGCTGCTCCTCCACGGAACCATGAACACGAACAATACTTCCAGCCGATTCCTCGCCCGCCTGCTCAAGAAATTGAGAACAGGCACGAGCATGAACAGTACTTCCAACCTGTTCCTCGGCCGGCGCCTCAACCCATTGAAAACCGACACGAGCACGAGCAATACTTCCAGCCTGTTCCGCGTCCACAACCCGAAGCTCCTTCTTCACGGACCGAACATGAACAGTACTTTGCGCCTGTCCCTCGTCCGCCGATCTCATCAACGGAACCAGCTGTACCTATCACGACAATGCCAGGCTCGACTGTTCCAACTGACCAATACCACGCTCCACCACCTGGACAGCCATCATACGCTCAACCAGGGACGGAAGTGCCTCCTGCACCTCAATATGCGCCTCAGCGTGATCCTGTCGCTGCGCTATCAAATCAGATGGCCACCCTCAACGTCCAAGGGGGACAGCAGTACCCGCCAGCACCACACGGCGGACATGTACCTATTGAAGAGCTTCCACGAGGACCACCCACATATCAAGCTACCGGTCCTGATTGGCAGGTGATGTCATACTGCCCTGAGAACAGAGTTGTGGGATACTCGCTCGATTGGTACCGCCTCCCAGATGTTCCCGAATTCTTCGTGTGTACCAGATGCCACGCCGATCACATCGCCGCAACGCACCTCGCAGGTCAGTTTGAGCGAGTCACGCAACCTGATGGTTCTGCGTCCAGCTGTGGCTTCTACGTCCCTCATGTAAAGGAGATCCTGTGGCCGCAAGCACTTCAGAGCAACGACTTGAACGCCCTTCGCGCTTATATGAAGAAGCGTCCAGAGATACTTTCCTGCAAGGGCAAGGCTCAAGTGACCGGTGCTGAAGGCTTTAAGTGGTATCAGATGGCACAGAACGAGATCAATGGCTTCGTTACCTGTGAAGCCTGTTACGAGGATCATGTCGTGGGAACACCCTTTGAACGTCAATTCTCACCTTCTCGACCTCACCCACAAGAGGAGAAGTGGACTTGCGACATGGCCATCCCATACGTACAGAAAATGGTGACCAAGTCGGCAAAGCAGAACGACTGGCAGGGATTTGTAGCTGCCGCCAAGAAGCGACTCGAGCTCCCAGTCTGCGAGGGTGAGGTTGTCGAGTCCAACAGTCGCACTTGGTACCTCCCACGCTGCAAGATCAAAGACATGTACGTCTGCGAGGCGTGTTACTTAGACAAATTGGCTTTGACGAGGTTCAGCGGCGAGTTTGAGCCTTATCAGCGACCCGCTGGGTTTGACGGCTTCCTGGCACAACTCGGCGAGAGATGGGTTTGTGATTTCGCGGACAACAAGATTTCCATATCGTTTGCTTTGGAAGCGGCCATATATCAACGCAGCTTTGACCTCCTCTGGAACGCTGCCAATGCCATCCTCAGTCTTGTTCCTTGTACTAAGCATGGCATTATACGAGGCAAGTGGTGGACTGTGGCAGGCGGATGTCCCGACCTGAACATCTGCGAAGCATGTTACAACGCCATCCTGATACCTGCAGGTGTCAGTCACTTCTTTGAGCAGGCGGAGCGGGATCAGACCATCGACATTGTGTGCAACTTTTGTCCTTCTAGTTCACGCTTTGGCGTCTTTCTTCTCAAGTTTGCCGAGGCTATCGACAAGGGGGTTTTCAGCTATTACTCAGACTACGTCAAGAAGTGGGCTGGCGTGCCTGTGTGCCCTGGCATCAAGCATAGGGAGAAGGGAAGATGGTGGGGATATGGCGAGGCCCTCTTCTGTCCAGATTGCTACCTGAGCTTTGTCGCCGATACACCCCTCGCAGGCTCTCTTCCTGTAAATGATGTGTACGATGAGCGAGCTCTCGTCTGCCAGATCTGGTCACCGAGAATGCGCAAGATGTGGCTCGAAGTCTGCGCAGCTGGACCTCCTGGCTCCCCAGAGTCCGAAGCAGCATTGAACGAGTTCAGGGCATTTGGCACCAAGCGGATGCAAGTCTACAATGCAACAGTTCCGCAGATCGAGTTTATTCAAGGCATGAAGATGCTTAAGATGCAAAACGCCATGCACCAGGGCCAGCTGAGTCTCATGTACCAAGGCATGAACTCTATGGCGGCCATCTCGGGAACGACGGATGGGTATCTGCACGGGAATAGTTCGCTTGGGTATTATGAGACTGAACACGGTGCAACGGCTGCACAGATGATGAACAATATGCATGCCGGTATGGCGGATGCGAATAGCGGTGGTGATTGGATGCAGATTGCGAGGTTGCAGGCCATGTGGATGGAGGTGGAATGATAGGACCTACCAGGTTGCGGGTTCATGTTTGGGATTGTCTTGCTTGTCTGTTAGAATCTATTTTTTAGCGTGTGATTTCTCATACAATCATGTTGAACTTGTGCCTTTCTATGCTCAGTGCCTCGTAAATACAGGCATAGTATCCAGAGGACACTCCACAGTCACCGTCTTGCCTCCTTCATAAACCGTCCCGTCCGCAGCCTTCCACTGAATACCCTCACCAGGAAGATAAACCTCCCTAGTCTTCTGTCCTGGGTGAAGAATAGGTACCACCAGATACTTTGGCCCATACATATACTGATCTTCAAGCCTCCAACACTTATCATCCCCTGGGAAGTCATAGAAGCAAGGACGCATCAGGGGATTGCCCTTCTCGTGGGCAGACTTCATCAAGCCTCTTGTGTACTCCCGCAACTCTTCACGGATGTTGAGGTACTTTTTACAGATACCGTACACCTCTTCACCGTAAGACCATACCTCGTTAGGGCCACCAGAAAGACAGAAACTTCCTCCTGTGGTGCCCAATCTTGGCTGCTTGGGCTCTCGATCTCCATGTAGTCTCATGACTGGGCAAAAGGTTCCCCACTGGAACCACCGGACAAAGAGTTCTCGGAAGGCTGGCTCATCGGGATCTCCGCCGTGAAAGCCGCCAATATCAGTCGTGAACCAAGCCAAGCCAGCAATGCCCATGTTCAGGCCAGCAGCTAGCTGGTTACGAAAACTGCCCCAGCTGGATGCGATATCTCCAGACCAGACAAGGGCACCAAACTTTTGACTTCCGGCCCAAGCACATCTAAGGAGGTTGACGATGTTTTCCTGGCCGGCTTCCTTCTGGCCTTCGTAGAAGCCCTTGGCATAGTCGTAGGGATAGATGTTGCCGATGGCCAGGTTGGGTCCAGCAGCATAGCGGTAAATGTCAAAGTCATAGACACTATACTCAGGCTCAGCTTCATCGAGCCAGAACACTTTGATTCCCTTGTCGTAGTAGTTGCGCTTGACCGCGTCCCAGACAAACTTTCTTGCTTCAGGGTTTGTGGCATCGTAGTGGATAGCATATCCACGACCTTCCATAGCAGCGCGAATGCCTCTGTCCTGTCGAATGAGGAGACCTCTTCGGAGCATGTCGTCGTAGTTCTCCGAGCCCTGCTCCACAGTAGGCCAAATGGATACCATGAGTTCAATGTCCAGGGCCTTTAGTTCGGCAACCATGGCATCTATCGGTCGTCAGTGAGTGTACATGTAGTAAGGCCTAGAAAAGTGCTCACCAGGATCAGGCCAAAACGTAGGATCAAACTTCCAGTCTCCCTGGCTTGGCCAGTGGAAATAATCACAGACAATGAGGTCAATCGGCAACTCTCGTCGCCTGTACTCACGTGCCACCTCTAGTAGCTCTTCTTGGGTTTGGTAACGGAGCTTGCACTGCCAGAATCCTAGACCATACTCGGGCATCATTGGCACACGACCCGTGACACCTGTGTAAGCCTGGATAATCTCAGCGGGCGTATCACCGGCGACAACCCAGTAATCCAGCATGTCGGTCGAGTACGCCTCAAAGGTTGTTGTGAGGTTGCTAAAGACAGCCCGACCGATTCCAGGGTTGTTCCAGAGAAATCCATACCCGAGACTTGAGAGTGCAAAAGGGACACTCGCCTGCGAGTTTCGATGCGCAAGCTCCAGATCCGCACCCTTCAGGTTGAGGAACGGTTGCTGGTATTGACCCATGCCGTAGATGCGTTCGTTGGGGTCTTGAGACTCGAGACGCATTGTCAAGTGGTAGTCAGGAGACCCTAGATGAGGCTTCCACTCGCGAGCCTGGAGTCCGAGGGAGCTGCATTTTGGATCGAGAATGTCCAGACGATGGCGGGCAAATTCTTCCAGGAGGACCTTGCCGGTCTTGGTGTTTGAGATGACAATCTTGCCACGGCGGCTGATGTCGGCCTTGATCTTGCCGTTGGTGATCGAGGCCGAGTTGCCTTGAATGTCAATTACTGAGGTTGACGCTGACGGCTGCTCTGTCAGAGCCCATTTTCTCTCTGGAAGAGTAGCAAGGCAAGTGGCCCGAATTCGCAGTGAATCAGGGCCCCATGGCTCGATATAGAGAATCTCGGTATCAAAACGAAAACCCAGCCGACGGTTTTCTTCATTGGTGAAGGCAGGGTCGGGTCTGGTGCCGTATTCTTGGTTGCCGGCAGTGGAAGAAGTCATGGCCAGGGCATAGAAACAAGGGTAAACTCTGCTGGTGTATTGATGCTAGGATAGGAGGGAGTCTCTCGAACGGGAATATTCAGGGAAAGGTTTAATACCACCAAAGAATGGAACGGGTCACAGTATGAACCAATAGCAAATAGGCCATGATATTAGGCAGAATGTCCCTGAGGATCGACACTGCAGCTCGGAAGCGGTCCAAACAGAGATGGAAACGAAGCTTCCCCCGCCGTGTGTTATCAGCTGACCACGCCTCAGATGAGATGGAAGAGGGGTTATGCGGGGGAGGTGATACGATTGATAGCCGATGTTACCACCCAAGACGACCGGTTGAAGGAGGGTAAGGGATGGATAATTGGGAGTTGGTGTAAGGATACATTTCTCAGTCTCCAAATATACCGAATCACCCTTATAGCGCTTCTTCGTCATCAAAAACACTATCGAGGCCTGCTTCTTCTTCGGCAAACCGCCCCTTGTAAGGGGTTAGGTTGCGGAGAGTCCGCTCACCGTCAGCCTTCCCAAGACTAACTTGGCTTTGATAGAGTATATGCATGTCTTGGTTGAACACAAACGTAACCATGTTCTCCCTGGCACCACCAGAACTCACCGGAGCTTAGTAAGCCGGTCTTTAACGGTACCAACTCCTGTGTAGTAATTAGAGGCTTCATCAACGGGTGGGCATCGGCCTAGTACGGCTATAAGAGAGTCCTTCAGCGGCGCAGCCGTGACAGCGGCAGCAAGACCAAGGGTTATGATGGCAAAGAACTTCATCGTGTCGAAGGAGATACGAAAAGGATGGTTTGGACTGGTTGTTCAGGAGGTTGCTCGTTGTTGCGCAGCCTACTTTTATATATCCAAGTCCAAGAAGTTCGCGTATATAGTCCAGTACTCAAATTCCATTTTCGTCAACGGACCACCATCTTTATCCAAGCTGAAACCGGCCCCGTTTGACGTGACATTCATGATGCTATACCGCATTGCCCATCTGTATAGATACAGATTCAGATACCGCCATCAACAAAACGAGGGAGTTGTTACGTAGAAACAAAGCAGCATCTAGATCGAAAGAACAAGGGTAGGATGAAAATCCACAGATTAGGCAAGTCGGATACTATTGCTGGAATTATCGAGGCCACGTCGGAAGTCGGCCTTGGGATAACTCATGAAGACGACAACACGGAAGAGACACTGACTTTTAGCTTGTCATTCATATGCACACGGAGTGATGGCCCGGAAAGACATGAAAATTCACCAGTAAGGAGCCAGCGAGGTTCTTTTCGCCAATTCTACCTGAATTGCAGATGGATAACGCCCCTCCATCTTCATGTTGCCACGGAAGGCTGCCGAGTGGTTGCCATTCCGGACAGTAATTACCAGGGGGACACTAGTTAAATAGTTGGCAATTCCATATTGAAGTCCGCTTCCCATTTGAGTGCTGCAACAGTAACGTTTGATACCCCAACTTCTTGATTACCATGTATCTAGACACAGTGTCGTGTCTATCTAAGGACTAACTGACGTCTAGTTATCCACAGCCTGAACGATAGCACCTGCACGTCCCTGGTCAAGCCCGTTCAAGGCTTTCATATCCTCAGCATCAAGATCGAAACCAAAGACGTCCGCATTCGACTTGATACGTCCGGGATTGTCACTCTTGGGCAAGGGAATCCACTTCTTCTGCAGACAAAACCGGATCAGAACCTGGCTTGGGGTGACGCTGTGTTTCTCGGCAATGCCCACGAGCGTCTTGTCGTCGGCCTTGGTGTTTCTCACGAGGGGGCAATATGCCTCGACAACAATGCCGTTCTTTTCGCAGTAGTCGACAATCTCTTTCTGCTGTAGCCAAGGATGCAGCTAGATGAAACATTAGTACGACCATGTCTTTTAAAGTTAGAGCACTAACCTCGATCTGATTCGCATGGGGCGGCCACACTTCAGCATATTCCTTGAGCTCCTCGATATGCTTGATGCCAAAGTTGCTCACACCAATACTCTTTGCCTTTCCCTCTTTGTAAAGCCTCTCAAGAGCTTGCCACATCTCCTTTCTCGCAGCTGCTCCACCGTTTGGGCTGTGAACCAGAAACAAGTCCACGTAGTTCGTATCTGGGTCGAGTAACTTGACGCTCTCTACGCATTGTGCGTAGCTCTGGTCAACAGAGCCTCCGGGACTCAGAATCTTGGTAGTGAGGTAAATGTCTTTGCGGTTGAGGCCTGACTTCTTCACGGCCAGCCCAACCTCCTTCTCATTGCCGTAGTATTGTGCCGTGTCGATATGACGATAGCCGCATTCCAACGCAGTCAGGCATGATTGGATGCACACATCGGTTGGAGATCTGTAGACGCCAAACCCGAGCTGTGGAATCGAGAGAGAGTTATTCAGCGAGAGTGTGTCGGAAATTGATCGTTTGGCCATTTTGTTGCTTCGTTGTAAGACGAGGTTTGGTGCAAGAAACGGTGATTATCGGCAGCGTGAGTGATTTTCCACAATTTCGGCTGTTATCCCCGATATGTGAAGAGGGGTATCGTATTGCATGACCTGAGACTTGGCGTGTTGTTTTCCATGCAGTGTTACTAATTACACATTCACCACCGCGAGTCGCGTCGTGAAGCTCCAGTAAGAATCGAGATTGCCGAGTCAATGACGTTTCAACTTTTTCTTCCCATCGTCTTCTCTTGATGCATACACATTTGTAGAGGCAAATCAATGATATCATATCATTCCTTGACAACATAGTCCACCCACTAGTTACTTTCCCGAGATTAGTTCCCAGTTCAAAGGCTTCTTTAAATTATTGCTTCCTGAATATTGGACTTTTATAATCACCATCATTATGGCCGACATTGAACTCAACTACTTCACTTGCACCCTTGGGGAGGCTTTCAAGTTGAAACAACAAGCCGTCGGCCCAGTGCATTCGTATAAGACGGTGATTGACTTGATTGACACGCAAGCTAGGGTTAATCCCCAATCTCCAGCTCTCGGGTTCGCATCACTTGACGATGAAGAGTCTACCCGTGACGGTGAGCTTAACACCAATGCTTTTGGTGCACTCACTAATGTCAGCAGTATTTCCCCGTGTCGTCTCATTCCATGACCTTTGTGAGCTATCCAAATATGCTGAACGAGCATTATCCCGTTGGGCAAGCTCCTCCAATGGCAGCTCGACAGTCGGATTACTATGCACCAGCAGTTTCGACTTTGTATTCACTTTGCTGGGCCTCATGCGCTCGGGATATTCAGTTCTGTTTCTGGCGTAGGTTTCACCCCACCAGCCTTCACACTGAGGTCTCTAATGACCACTGTCAGGCCGCAATTGGAACCCCAGGGGATCCAACATCTTTGCGAGACTCTGGGCATCACCAAGATATTCGCAGACATGGGAAACCGAGATAAGGCGACCACTATATCTGGCATCGACTTCCTAAGGACCTTGTCATGCCAAGAACTTCTTGGGTCTGAACTTCCAAAGGAACCTCAGCGACAGTCCGGGGCGCCTACAGACCTCAAGATTCATAGAGGCTCCAAGGTACCCGACATTGCCTACATATTTCATACTTCAGGCACTTCATCTGGTCTTCCAAAGCCCATCCCTCAGAGTCAATTCGGCGTCGTTGGGGCGCCACCAGTGTTCCCTCGCGAGAACAAGCCTGCCACTTTCTCAACCACGCCCCTTTATCACGGAGGCATGGCGGACTGCATGAGAGCCTGGACAAGCGGGGCAATGATTTGGTTCTTTCCTGAAGGACAAGCCCCTATAACGGGAGCCAACATCTTGAAGGCCATCAACTTCTCGCGCAACAAACACGCTACCCCTGTCAAGTACTTTTCGTCAGTCCCATACGTTCTTCAGATGCTCGCTGAGGAGGATCAAGGCATTCAGATTTTGAAGTCTATGGACCTTGTTGGTGTCGGTGGTGCCGCTCTACCCTCTGCCGTTGGGGACAAGCTCGTTGATGCAGGCGTGAGCCTCCTGTCTCGCATGGGAAGCGCCGAGTGTGGGTTCCTCATGTCTTCGCATCGAGACTACGCCAGGGACAAGGAGTGGCAATACTTCCGAGCCATCAACGATCCAAAACTTCTCTCATTCGAACCACGGGAAAACGGCCTGTCTGAGCTTGTGGTAAAACCCGGCTGGCCCTTCAAGGTCAAGACAAATCGTGAGGATGGCTCCTACACTACCTCGGATCTCTTCGAGCCGCATCCCTACAAACCAAATGCGTGGCGTTATCACAGCAGAGCCGATGCTCAAATCACACTCGCGAACGGCAAAAAGTTTGATCCCTCGCCTATGGAAGGCAGCATCTTGGCCTCGACGAACATGTTGCAAGATGTACTCATTTTCGGGAGCGGAAAAGACTACGCCGGTGGTCTCTTGTTCCCTATTTCGGATAAAGTCCCTCAGAAGAAAATCATTGACTCTGTCTGGCCGCATGTCGAGCAGATGAACAACGCCAGCCAAAGTCACGCCCGCATCACCAAACCTATGCTATTAGTCGTTCCAGTTCTTGACGGAGAACGACCTCTTGAAAAGAGCAGCAAAGGTACAATCCTCCGGCGTCAAGCTGAGGAGAAGTATGCAAAGGAGATCGAACTATCGTACAAACTAAGCTCGAGTCGATCAGCTTTTGAGCAAGTCATAGACGAACAACTAGCGGAAACAGTTTCAGATTGCTTCCTACGGGTTTTGAGTCGCAAGCCTGATCCTGATCAAGATCTCTACCGTCAAGGCGTCGACTCTATCGCCTGCATCCAGATACGAAAGTTAATCGAGTCGAATTGTCTGTCTCCGGGTATGAGCCTCCCCATGAATGTCATTTACGACCAAGGCACTATCACCGCACTTGTGAAGTACTTGAGACGCGTTCGGAGAGGACACAACCTTGAAGATGGGAATAGAGAAGAAGCGCAACTGAAGTTCATGCATAAGCTCGCTGAAAAGTACGGCGCTTTTGGAGACATCGATGTAGGACCTCGCACAGGTCATGGCAATGCTGTCGTCCTTACAGGAGCCACCGGCTTCCTAGGAGCTCATATCCTCCATCTACTTCGAGGAGATCCTCGAGTTGATAAAGTCTACTGCCTTCTCAGGGCTAAATGCCCACAATCTGCCCACGAAAGGGTTTCCAAGGCCCTCGACAACCGCGGTATGCCTAGCTTGGAGAACTTTGAAGAATCGGAGACACACCACGACAAGGTTACTTGCCTACCATGCGATTCATCAAGCAAGGATCTTGGTCTGTCGGAGGAACACAGACAACGCATCACAGATGAGACTGCCATCATTATCCACTCAGCATGGGCAGTCAACTTTAACCTCCAGCTTAACTCATTCGAAGATCAGATTGCAACAACGCATAACCTTCTCAAGCTAGCAGCGGCAGCCCAAGCGCGTTTCATATTCGTCAGTTCAACGGCAGCTGCGAGCAACTCAGCCGCTACCCCTGTTCCTGAGAAGGTCTCTCAAGACCCCTCTGACGCCTCGCCGATGGGCTACTCTCGTTCAAAGTGGGTTGCCGAACGGATCTGCGAGTCTGCAAACAACCATTTCGCCAGTGACAGACAGAGTATCTCTGCAGTTGTTCGCATTGGTCAACTTTGCAGTAATGACGCCGGTATTTGGAACGCAAGCGAAGCATACCCTCTCTTGTTGTCGACTGCACGAGTAACTGGGTGCTTGCCAGACATTACACACGAAACTCTCAACTGGTTACCTGTGGAAGAAGCTGCCCAGTCAGTCATCGAGATTTCTTTTTCTAGCCTTGTTACGAAGCTCGAGAACAGTGAGTCACTATCGTCAACAAAAACCCAGGTCTATCACGTTCTGAATCCACACACCATCCCCTCTTGGAGTCAGATGCTGCAATGGCTATCAGACAGTGGTGAAGGACCTGGATTCCAGATCGTGTCCCCTCGAGAGTGGATCAGACGACTGGAGGAGGCGCTGAAGAAATGGGAGGGCAATCATCCATCGCAAGCTCTGCTGGGGTTGTGGAAGCAGAACTACTGCCAAGACAAGGGTCATGAGGGCAGGGCAGGGAAGCCCCAGCGAGTTCCTACATTTGACTTGTCTCACACGCAGAAAATCTCTGCGGCAATGCGCGAAGTGAAGCCATTGGAGCGTGAGCGAGTTTTGAAGATGTGGAAGTGGGTGTGTGAGGCAATCAAGCCCTAGAGGTGGTCTATCGAGAAGTCACCGAAGCAAAGGTTTGGCTGATGAAAAATATTTCTCTGGAATTATGTTGCTTTGGATACAAGTTTTGGACTAGTTGTTCCCTTGAAAACAATTTGATATCAATGCCGCCAATACATCTCAACACATGACAACTCACAACCAACACGACCAAGAAACTCCCATCATTCATACATAGGTACTCTCAAGCAGATCCATCATCCCAAGGCTCAACCTTTATCTTGAGTGGCAGATGAAGCAAACGATGTCCCGACTCATTCGGCGCTGGGAGTTGTCCACCTCGAATATTCATCTGCAGCGACTGGTGAAGCAGCCTGGGGGCAGCCAGGCTCGCGTCTCGCTCATTCCGCAAAGCAACAAATTCATCGGCGATGATGCCATCTTTGACGTGCTTATTCTGCTCCTTGTGCTGTTGAACAGTCATGTACGGCACAGGAACGCCTCTCTCTTCTGGGGGGTAGTCGTGACCTGTCCAGATCTTGACGTGGCCTGACATGGAGAGGAGCTTTCTTCCTGATTCATACAGGTCACTTGCACTACCTCCTGGGAAGTCGCAGCGGGCTGTGCCAATATCTGCATGAAAGATGGAGTCGCCACAGAAGACGTTGTCTAGTTATTTGTTAGCTAGCTCATTTCAAGCTCAATCCTTCAGTGCTCACCTCCTATCTTGTAGCCGAGGTGGTCAGGGGTGTGGCCAGGCAAGTGAATGGCCATCGCCTTCAGATCACCAATATCAAACGCCTCATCGTCGTTAAAGAACTTGTCAAAGACACACTCATACTCCTTGGCTGGGACTCCATATCCCTTGCCGAACCGCGCCTGTACTTGGTTTATGCGCTTCCCAATACCGATGAGCGGCTTGTGCCCTTGCGATTGGGTGAGGCGCTTCTGAAGGTACGCGGCTGCAGTGAGATGGTCAGCGTGGGCATGTGTCTCGAGGATTCTCTCCACGTTGTAGCCCTTGTCCTTGACGAGAGATAGGATCAAGTCGGCAGTTTTGGTGGTGATGGCCTGGGTGACGGGGTCATAGTCCAAGACTGGATCTATGATGACCGCAGTGAGGGTAGACGGATCAACGACCACGTACTGCCATGTCCCTGTGACAGTTTCAAACAAGTCATGGACTGTTGGTTCGCCGGCGGCACTGGCCTGGGTAGTGTAGGACGCTTGACCTTGGATACGAGATTGGGACATGGTCGCTGGGGCGGACATGATTGGTCTTCTGCAAGGTATTTGGCGCGTGATTGTTGTTGATGCTGTCAATGGCTGAGAAACAATTGCCGTCTTTGCCACTTGTTGATGTAGAGGACGAATGTGTTTGATGGATCGGTTCAAAATGGATGCTCTTGGAGCTGTGAGTGGAGTCAAAGGTCGGAAGGACTTCATGGTGTCTTTAATGTCGCGATGATGGTTGATTGATTACAATTCAAGGACGATCAAGAATGTTTATTTGCAATCAAGTTCAAGTGGCGATGATGTTTTGCGGCTGTTAGCGGCTCGGATCGTCGGGGACCTGTCATCAGCTCGCCGACCACCCGAGGGAGAGATAGCCGACCTGAGATGCCCGTGATTGGACACGTACGTCATTGTGATGGGTAGGGGTTTTTAATCCTCTTACGATTTTAAAAGGTGTTTGAGATTGCATTGATCTTGGTAATACGGGCTTTTTGACATTCCGGCCCTTTCCGTGTTCAGCAGTGGTGCAGGGTAACTTATCAGGCTTTGAAGAGATTGATGCTCGCGGAAGAGTGTGTTGAGTAGGTGGCGTGATGGCTCAATCGTGAAATGACTTATTATCCTACTTTACTTGCAATTGGCAATTCTTTGTGTGGTCTTGTATGGGGGAGGGTAGATGAAGAGGATGCCTGTCGTTATGGTAGTTGCTTGCAGTTTGGTAGCAATGTGTCAAATGCCAGGAGATCAACCTGACCAATTAGATCTTGGCCTGCCAGCGGTTGAGTATCCCGAGAACAGACCCTGCACCATAACTAACAGTTTCCACTATCAGCCGGCCGAGCGCCTGTCGGTGAGCATCCCTCGGTGAACATCTCAGGGTCCAAACACAGTAACGACTCAGTCAACTCCCTCACCAACCAATGACTTCCCCTCGCTCCAGCGGAACACGCCGCTCAAGAGGCCAGAATCATCAAGCCCGGACCATCGGCGAACAACCCCTGGCATCACGCCATCGCTGAGAGTTTTTCCCGCAAACAACTAGACCGCAATCGGCGACCAACCGTTGCCGCGCTTTTGATAATCCGGCCCGAGAACTCCCCGAAACGGCTAGCCGGGCATCTTGGGTGGGTACGTACCTCTAATTGATAATCCCGGCTCCACTCGACTTTTTAGCTGCCTCTTCTTGTCGATTTTCTTGTGATCACCAACAACCTCATTCCAACTCACAGACAGCCCACGATGCTCCGGAGTCGCGTGACATTGGCAGCCCGTACTGCTGGGCGATCTTTCGGCCTTGCTGATGCCCGCCGAGGTTTTGCAACTGCTGCCTCGACTGACGCTCCCGCTCCCACTCCCACTCCCGCTGCTGCGCCAGTTGCTCCCTTGAGCAGGGATCACAAGGTTGTGGTCATTGGTGCTGGTTCTGCTGGTATTTCCATCAGTCATCAGCTTCTCCGAACCGGCAAGTTCGCCCAGGACGACATTGCCGTTGTAGATCCCGCCCAATGGCACCACTACCAGCCCGGATGGACCCTGGTCGGTGCCGGTCTCAAGACCAAGGAGGAGCTGAAGAGCTCTCTCCCTGACCTTGTTGACCCCAAGTTCAAATTTTACAATGTCAGCGTCGAGGGCCTCGCCCCCGAGGAGAACTCTGTCAAGCTGTCCAACGGCAAGAAGATCAGCTACGATCATCTTGTCGTGGCCCCCGGCATCAAGATCAACTACGACAGCATCAAGGGTCTGCCTGAGGCCCTTGCTGCCCGGGATTCTCCCGTCACCTCCATCTACGGATACGAAACTTGCGACAAGGTTTTCCCCGCCATTCAGCGTCTGCAGAAGGGTAACGCCATCTTCACTCAGCCTGCCGGCGTCATCAAGTGCGCTGGTGCTCCCCAGAAGACCATGTGGCTCGCTTTGGACCACTGGAAGCAGACTGATCTGTACAACATTGAGGATGTCTCCAAGTCGCCTATCAAGATTAGCTTTGCCACTGGCCTCCCCACCATGTTCGGTGTTCCCAAGTACAGCGCTGCGCTTGAGAAGCTCCGTCAAGAGCGAGGCGTTGAGGGTCTGTTCCAGCATGACCTCGTCGCCATTGAGGGCAACAAGGCCGTCTTTGCTCGTCCCGACGGCCAGGAGAAGGTGACCAGGCAGTTCGACTTTTTGCACGTTGTCCCTAAGATGGGCCCTCATGCTTTCGTCAAGAACAGCGCCCTCGCAAACGAGGCTGGCTATGTCGATGTTGACGACAACACCACCCGCCACAAGAAGTTCCCCAATGTCTGGTCCGCTGGCGATGCTTCTAGCCTGCCCACCTCCAAGACGGTTGCTGCTGTCACTTCTGAAGCTCCCGTCCTGGTTAGCAATCTGCTGCGAGCCATGGAGGGCAAGGAGCCTGAGCCCGCGTATGACGGCTACACCTCTTGCCCTCTCTTGACAGAGTACGGCAAGGTGATGCTCGCCGAGTTCAAGTACGGAGGTGTTCCCAAGGAGACATTTGGAGAACTGTTCGACATTGACCAGGCCATTCCCCGCCGCTCCTTCTACTACTTGAAGAAGGACTTCTTCCCGTGGGTGTACCACAAGTATATGGTCAAGGGAACCTGGGGCGGACCTAAGGGCTGGATCAACTAGAAAAAAGTCTGGGATAGCGTGTACATTACGGCATATATAAATATATCACGGAGTTGGAAGACATAAAGTAGTGTGCCATGATGGTCGAGAATCGCAGAGCCTCATTAGGAGTATTTAAATGTCTTGGCTCGGGGAGAGGACCTTATGTACTGCACGAACACCTCCTGACCAGAAGTCAGCCTCAACATCTGCATGGTCGCCGAAACCATATGACTTACCTTGCCCGTATATAGTCGCCGACCATAACATCGGGAATCGGCGGGCTGAAAAGCTCTCTTGGATGGTCACTGGGATGATATGATGTCTGTCCCCCGTCAGTCACCAACATCTTGCCTCACCGAGGAGTGACGCGTCGAATGACATCAAGGCTTGGGTAGGGTCTAATCAGTCCATCTTTTGACAATGCTGACTTTTGACATGTTACTCAAGATCTGACACCCAATCATAGCCGTTCTGTTTATCGCCATTCTTTTCGGAGTATCCGGGTTGCCTGATTCCAGCGACAGGATGAGTAGCTCAACAGTATCAGGTGAGACGGCAGTTGGAGTCTCAGCACCGAAGATGGGACGGAAGGAAAAGAACAGCCCTATTCGTTATCCTTTCTGGTTTGGTGGGAGTGCCACCAGCATGGCTGCATGTGTCACGCATCCACTGGATCTTGGTATGTTGCAATGCCTCTTGTCTATTTTTGGTACTAATCCTCCTTAGTCAAGGTAAAATCAACTGATACAGCTATGATTGAAGCTGAGCAAGGAATAGGTCCGACTGCAGACTCGAGGGCCTAGGGGGCCAAATAGTATGTTTACTACTCTGACCAAGATCCTCAAGACAGAAGGTCCCCTTGGTGTCTACAGTGGGATATCTGCCTCTCTCCTCCGACAGATGACATACTCGACCGTTCGGTTCGGCATCTACGAAGAGATGAAGCAGCGAGTGGACAATGACGCGAGCTTCATTTCACTCATTGCAATGGCCACATCTTCTGGGTTTGTTGGAGGCATTGCGGGCAATTTTGCTGATGTTCTCAACGTTCGCATGCAAAACGACGTGACGCTGCCAGTCCACCAGCGTCGAAACTACAAACACGCGATAGACGGAGCTGTACGGATGGCAAGGGAAGAAGGATTAGCGAGCTACTTTCGAGGATGGCTTCCCAACAGCAGTCGCGCGGCACTCACAACAGCGAGTCAACTAGCGACCTATGACGTGGCAAAGCGACTGCTGATGGAGCACACACCCCTGGGCGATACACTGACGACACAATTATCGGCGTCGTTCATCGCTGGGTTGACGGCTGCTACGGTGACAAGTCCGATTGACGTCATCAAGACGAGGGTTATGTCTTCGACAGGTGATGTTGGGGTTTGGGAAATGGCCAAGAGTATATCTAGGAGTGAGGGTGCTGCCTGGGTGTTTAAAGGATGGGTTCCAAGTTTTCTGCGTCAGGGGCCGTGAGTATTCCCAACCATGTTAAAGCCTGGTTTACTAACTTGAGAAGGCACACGATTTGTATCTTTTTCTTCCTAGAGATGCATCGGAAGGCTTATAGAAGACTAAAGGGGGTTGACGAGAGCAGCGTCTGAGAAAAGGACTGTGTTCCTCTTTCTTGTGGTATTGTGCGATAGACCAGAGTAAGTCCTCTCACTCACCATGGACTGTATCCGTCCCCTTGTACTAGGAATTGAGAGATGCAAGCAAGTTAGATAGGCTAGTTGTCTCACGGGCGTACAACACCGAGGTGTCAATCAAGTTATTGAATTGCAGTGCTTCATTAACGGTATCTAGCATCTGCATAGAGGCATCCAATGTCATTCATTATCCGTCATGGAATTACTCGTGACTCCTTCACAGCTGAAAACACTTCCAGCAAACCATTCACAGCACAAGAGGTTGCTTGTTTACAGAACATAACGGAAGTTGGGGTTCTCCTTGTCAGTCAGATCCTCAAAGGCGTGAACCATGCGATCGTCAGCAGCTTCTCGAACACCAGCGGCGGCCAGCTCGTCGCGTCTCTTGTTCTCGCGGCTGAGGTGCCAGCGGAAGAAGATGAGGATGACGACGAGGAGGGAGTAGCAGCCGAGGTGGGTGGCGAAAGCGGTGTGGTATGTGGGAGCTTCCTTGGCCTGTTGGCTAGTCAGTAGATGTTTCGATAGTGTGATGTGAAGGATGACTTACGAGGAAGACCTGGCTACCAGCGGCATTTCCGGCACTCCACCAGATAAAGTTGTTGGCAATGACAAACGTCTTCTTGGTCTGGCCAGCGACGTTGCGAGACATCATGCTCAGACCCAGGGTCTGGGCAGACCAGAAAGAGAGGGTGATGTAATAACAGATGAGAAGACCAACAGAGGTGCTGAAGCTGTTGTTCTTGACAGTCTATTTTCACACGTCAATATTGAAGTGAGATTATTGAAGGGCGTGTAACATACCATAATCAGGATTGTGCCAACGAAGGAAGGCACAACAAAGCCCAGCATGATGTAAATGTTCTGGTTGAACTTCTTGACGAGCCAAACGGAACCAAGCAGGACAATGATGATGTAGAAACCGAGAACCATGGCAAGGAGCTGGGTCTCAAGGGTGGAAAAGTTAAAGGCCCCCTTGATGATGACGTTGGCAAAGGCACCGAGACCACTGGTGGGGAAAGTGGTACAGAACTGAATGCCGGCATAGCACCAGGTCTGAGGGTCCTTGAGAGCCTCGATGGCCTGCTCCTTCTTGAAGGTCTTGTTCTGGATACCGGTCTGGTTATCTCGCACACGCTCAATCATCAAGCGCTTGTCCTCCTCGCTGAAGCACTTGGCTCGCATAGGAGAATCAGGCATCCACCAGCCGACGAAAATGCCAAAGACGAGTGAAACAATGGCATATGACAGGAAAAGCCACTGCCAGTTCCTGAGAGGGCCAGAGTTGATGAGAGTGAAGCAGTACGCCAGGAGACCGCCGACGATCTGCTGGGCGCCGTTCATCATGTACCAGTAAGTCACGCGGGAGGCTTGTTCCTCACGGCGGTACCACATTCCTGAGAGGACGACAAAGGCGGGTTGGCAGGCGGACTCGAAGATACCGAGGAGGGTGCGGACAGTGATGAGGCCGGCCATGCTGGACGTGGCGGCGTGGCAGCCGA
Source organism: Fusarium piperis (assembly GCA_027886205.1). Classification (NCBI taxonomy): domain Eukaryota; kingdom Fungi; phylum Ascomycota; class Sordariomycetes; order Hypocreales; family Nectriaceae; genus Fusarium; species Fusarium piperis. The sequence continues at coordinate 102,264 of RZGM01000084.1, forward strand.
GGACGATGGACCAAGCGACGATACTGAAGGAGAGGTACTTGGCAACGGGAACTCGGGCGATGATGTAGTTCTGTTTGTTGTGAGTGGGAGTGTAGTTGCTGTTGGGCTGAGGTTCTTACCTGGGGGTATTCGACAAAAAGGATACCAATGTACACACAGGTTGTGAGCCAGGGCCAGTGGGGACCAGGCTTTCTAGTGGTTGTTAGAAGTGAGCATATATAAGTTTGAACGACTTTACTTACCCATCAGGAAGAGCCATTCCTACATCCGCAGGCATGTTCATGATGGAACTATCAACAAGTCAGCCTCGAACTACTCATGCTCAGACATGACAACATACGCAAACGACAAAGTTCCCTTGTCGATAGCCTGCAGAAAGTAGGTCATGATCATGACCAGCAGCACACGCTTGTCAATCATCTTGCGCAGACGCGTGCTCTCCTCGGGGGAAATGTGAATGGCCTCGCCTCCAGCATACTTGGCCAGCTCCTTGTCGATCTTGTGGTACTGGGTCTGATCACCCTTGGACACATCCTCAGCAAGAGAGGCCTTGCGCTCAATGTCCTCCTTGTGAATGGAGGCGGACTTGGGCACGCCCTCAGTCTCAATAGGGTTGGCCATGATGAACAAAGACAACTTGGAGAAGGGTGAAGAGAACTGATGGGAAGGAAGAGACGGAATGAGGGGAGCGGCGACTTACCTTTTATGAACATGCCCCCTCTCGGAGCCTGTCCATGTTAGGTTTCTCCAATGGAGTCACCAAAACCCTTGTTCCCTCGAATGGGGTGACATTCCGTGGTAGATTAAGTGTGATGGGGATCCACTCGTTTACGAGCCCTCTTTTTTTTTCTGTCCCCACGGGGGAAGGGGTCATTAGACCGAGCCAGTCCTGTCTGGGGGCGGGGACGGTGAGGAGGAAGACCTGGGGTATCTACAGAGGTTATCTGATGGTCTTGAGGCAACGTCGTGGGGAGGGGCTTGTTAGTTGGGTGTGATTATGATTTGCATATCTGAATAGCATCATTTCAGTTATCAACGATGCCATGGGGCATGAACGGTCCGGCATCTGTCAAACCGTTGGCGTTGTCTCCTCTCTCATCTCTTCTTCTCCGCCCAAAAACGAGGTCACCACACCAACGCCCCCAACCCCCAACTCGGGGTTGATTTCTTGGCTGGGAAGACGTTAGCCGCTCGACTAAGGACTGCTGTCTCCCCTCGACCGCTCATTTCGGCGCATAGCCCACCGATGCTACGGGCTCGGGGCCCCAGGTTCTCACTTTGCGGGGGGGTGCGCCCTCGGTAAGATTTGGACCGAGGCCCTTGTTACCGGGTTTTTTCCGCCAGAGAAAGGAGGGTTATCCTCCCCCGGTTCAAATGCGACCCCGTCTGGCGGAATCAGGCAGTCTTTTGTGCGGATCTGGAGAGTAGGCCCGACGGGAGGTTCGTATGATTTGGGTTGCAGTTGATGGGTAGCATGCATGACAAGATGGGTCGATCAAGGCTTTTCTTTGTCAATGTCTTGATATGCAAGCGTGTTCCCAGGTTTCTTGTTTGCAACATTCGACCATCCAGACCACGATCGAACAACGAACGACGCGTCGAGACCCGATAGAAGCCATCGAAAGACGACTGCACAGGCTGCTACCATGATCGAGCGAACAAGCCCAACGATGCCAATACACTCCCAAGTTATACTCACCTTCCCCTGCACCACAAGTCGCGACAAGTGTCGTCAACGTTGGTTGCATGTCGTCTCCAAAACGCCACGATCGGAGAATTCTGCGCTTGGCGATGCGGCGTCTCGCATCTAGACCAACAAGATCGATTTGCAAGGCCCAGGATACTCCAAATTCCAGAAATTTTTGAAGCAGCGGCCAAGATGTTGGAGCGGGCGCGAAAAAATCAGCAGAAAGGATGCGATTCCCCAAGGCCAAGATTTCTTCCCCAATCTTGGCGAGCTATTGGAGTGTGCACCACCAAGACTATTTTCTTACGGCCTCTTTTTTCCGTGCTATGCCTATTCTCCTCATTTAGGAGACCCTCGGCTTTGGGGATGCATCTGCATGTATGGTAACGGTAGTCTTGTTCGTCGGACACGGTTTTGCCTGTAATACGGCCCTACCGTTAAGCTTAAATCAAGATTGTGGAGATAGAGTGGAATGGAGATGCTGAGAAAATCGCGCAGTAGCTCCTTTTCGCAAGATTGTGATTTGGCGCGATTATCTTGATTTGGGCTTTGAGAAAGCAAACATGAGTAGATGTCCTATTTAAAGCGAAGGCGCGTTTGAGCCAAGAATTCGCCAAACCCCAAATTTGACCAAGGGTCGTGTTTTCCCTGTTATTTCTAGGACTATAGGGTAACTCAAGCCCAACAGATCGAAGACGCGCTTGTGAAATCACGTCAAGACAGAATTAAACCAAGAACCGAGGATTGGGATATATGGCTTTCTAATACGTGCTGATAATTGACTGGGTAGGAGTTTTCTTTGCTAGGTAAATAACATGCCCACATAGATTGATGTGCCAATCCCAATACGAAGCTATTCCAGACAAGAACCCGAAAATGTTCCACTTTTTCATCCCCACCGTCCAAGTGAGCACTGCCGTAGCTTACGCTCATTACAGCCAACGCCAAGCCCATTATGCCGTAAATGCCTGAATAGCCTCGAGCAAAATGGCCACAGTCTCATCAGGCTTGCTCAAAAAGGGCGAATGACTACTCGCAATCTCCCGATACGTGATATCTCCCCCCTCATCCCTCGCCTTTTGCGTAAACATCTTCTGCACTTCAGTCGGATGCGACCTATCCTTGGTCGTGGCGAGATACCACACGGGCACCTCCTTCCAGCCAGGGTATCCATATTCGGCGCCTGTGGTAAAGGCCTTGAGCGACTGTGGTTGGAGTTTGTCGACCCAGTATTTTCCTTCTTCCTCAGGGAGATCGTGGTAGAAGAGTTCTCTTGGGTCGACTGTGAGTGGCGCGAGGCCCTTTTCATAGTCGGCCTCCCAAATAGGAGGAGGCTTACCACCGAGGGCGTCGAGGAATGTGACACCGCCGACCGCGAACCCGGTGGCAATCATGAAGAATCCGATGACATGTCCAGTGCCTTCATCCTTGGGCTTCGAGGTGAAACCCTTGAGGGCGCTGGCTCCGACTGCACCTCCATAAGAGTGCACCACAACAACGACGTTGCGTCCCTGAGTGGTCTCTCCTTGGATTGCATCGCGGATTGCATTGACGTCGTCTCCAAAGGTGGCCTCGGTGTTGGAGGAGACGGTGGGGAGGGCCACGGGAACACATTTAAAGTCCCGGGCTTCCATGAGTGAGACAACTTTGTGCCAGCACTCAGGGAGATGCCATGCTCCAGGTACAAAAACGAGAGTCGGTTTTTGAGACATGATGTTTGTAAAAGTAGAATGTGGTTGAGAACTGTATGATGAGTGAGTCTCTGAAAAGGTGGCTTGGTCATTTATTTATATACATAAAATCTAACATAAGCTTACCGATCTTACTCTCAAAAGTATAAGGCCGTGGGCCCTTCACCGGGCCTTTTTTGTCAGTTGTGGAACAATGACTATCAGCCTCCGACGACTATCGCCAACTCTTGGGTTGGACGGCGGAGTTGTGCTCGTTTATTCTTCTGAAAAGGGTTTAGCTTGGCGACTTTGGTGTTTCTGCGAGTCACCAGACGGGCTGACGCTTACCAGACCCACACGGTGCTGAGGGCGACTGTGTTAGTGGAGATAGGTGAGTGACTGTGAAGCGATATCATACTAACACACCGCATCGCAATGTAAGCAGGGTTCTGGTAGTGCATAATCCTCCATACCCCGGTCAACCAAGGTGTCATCCCTCCCGTTAACAGCCGTCCTTGTTAACAGGAACCCAAAAACGAGGCTCCCGTCCCGACCTTGTCCAACATCCCAAATGCTACAAAGTCGGTCGTTCCTCAGGTCATTGATCCCTGAATCCTACTCGTAATGACCGAGTCTGGAAAAGAGATGAGTACAAGCACTAGGTGCCGAAAGCCGCACACGCGGAGCCGAGGCGGTTGTCTCACGTGCAGGAAGCGTCGCGTCCGATGCGATGGGGGCCAGCCAATCTGGTGAGCTAGGAGAAAGACTCTAAAAAGTCGGCTCCGCTAACGAGAAACCAGCACGAAGTGTATCAAGTCAAGAAGGGCTTGTGAGTATAGCTCAGATCTCCCGCTCCGAGACCGCCGGGCGGAATGGCTCCCTGGTGAGCAACAGCCGTGGACGGTGGATACACAAGTTGCATCGAATCCTGTATCATCCATGACAAATTCCATGGATCCATTCGACTGCCTGGGCCTTGACATGTCATACAAGTCAAGGCAACTTCTGCATTACTGTAAGCGACCGAATTGTACTCTAGCCTGTACCCATGCAGTACTAACACTCCCAAGTCCGCTACGCTGCAGGCTGCACTGACATGCTCTCGAATACCCCGGGAAAAGACCCGTATGCTCTTCTAGCTTTCTCAAAGGCGTTAGTTACTGATAATCCATGTACGTAGCTTTTCTTTACTCTCTATCCACCCAGACGCCCTCAGGGATACCCTGCTCGTCGCCGGACTACACTACACCTGGACAGTCGGGGATATTCAGACCTACCAGCCCACCCTTTTATTCCACAAAGTTGCCACCATTCGCATCTTGAATCAATGGCTTCACAATATCAACCAACCTGGTCTGATGACTTTTGTGAGGCACGTCTCGATTCTATGCTTTGTCGAGGTACGTAACGCTTGCTCCTGAAGGTCATACTTGACAAATTTGCAGGGCTGCCACGGAAATGTAGCAGCCGCCGAAACACACCTGAAGGGGCTGGTGAACGCAGTGGATCTATTGAGCCCAAGCGATGGCGACTTTCCGACTAGGATGAGTGTGGGAGAGGAGCTCGCTAATCGATATCTCATCTTGTCGGTCTTTGATCCGGGCCCATACCCATGTGCAGTTACTGACCTGACTTAATAGGACACACTATTCTTTCCAAGGGTTCAAGGCCAGAATCGCCAGCAGTGCTGCTCTACAAAAGATATTCACCCAAGAAAACGTAGCAGAGTTCTCCGACTTTCTGTCCCTAGTCTATGACTGGCGGGCGCAAAAGATTGGCAATCTGGAAAAGAGGCTGGGTGCAATGAGGATGATGCCGTTCTTCTTCGCCGTAATGCCCCCAGATGCCAAATTCTACGACATTGATGCGTCGCCCATGGTGGAATGTCTCAAGACCCTGACGGCTACGATACTGTTCACTAACGACGACCATACGGTATATGACCCTAGTTGGGAGTGGATTGAGGGATCTGAATCAAGACTGCTCTATGAGACAGTCAAAGCACACTTTACCTCGCTTTCAGAACCGCAAGATGATGACTCTTCAGAGACTACCAGGCTCAGCACATCGTGGTCTAGCATGTGCGTGGCTACCGGTCTCTACCTGCACAGCGCCTTGGGGATCTGGTACGCTGGGGAGTCACTGGAACCACGCGTGTTCCGCCGCTTCCTATCAATCCTGTTGCGCGACGTCGACCGAAATATGCACCATATACGGTCACCCACCTTGTCTGACTTGTGGTTCTGGAAGACTTTTCTCGGGGCCTACAGTATAGCAAAGCTTCAATCACTCGCTCCTCAGAAGGAAGTGGGTGAGTTTGAGAAGTGTTTTGATAGATTGATCGGTACGTGGAGTCGAGTGTGCGGTATCAATCAGTGGGAGGATGCACAGGGGAGGCTGGTCAACATCACCTGGCCTTTGGGACAATCTCAGGGTTTGGCGGAGAAGGTTTGGAAAAAGGCCACTCCGTGATGATAGATGATTTGTTTCTTGTATGATATTGACACGAGGAGACGAAGCCATGTACACTAGAATATATTCCACTATCCCTTACGCCCCTTGGGGGATTTACGCCATTTACTCATGCCAAGTATCTATGTTTGATGCTGCGCAAGCATCAACGGCTTCAAAATCATTGATAGAAAGTAAGATAGCATGTCATGTGACACATTCATGGATGCCATGGCTGCCTGACCAGGCGTGAGTATAACCCCGCTGCTAATGAGCCTCAGCCGCACGTCTTTCTTTCATCAACCATCAGCTCAGCGTAACAGATCTGTGCAATCATGTCTCAGGCTCAGATCATCCCTCACATCTATCTACTATGCCTCGATGAGCAATGCAGCATCGCCTTTCAGGCGGCTAGTCATCAGCTAGACCTTGGCTCTACATCTCAAGTGTCCATTCTCAACTGCGAGCTCACGGGGGTGCCGTCCACAGTCCAATTCGACACCATCGTCTCTCCAGCGAATTCGTATGGCCAGCTAGACGGCGGTTTTGACGATGCCATCTCCCTGGCCTTCTCACCTGGCGACGACTATATGGCGCTCACTCGCGCAGCCCAGGAACATCTGTATGATGAATGGCGAGGCTTTGCGCCCCCTGGGACCTGCACGATAGTTCGAATCCCGGAAGCCTTCCATCGGCGATCGATGAATGTTTGGGGGACAAGGTTCTTGGCCCTGTGCCCTACGATGCGTGTCCCTATGGATGTCAGGTGGGACAGAGAGATTGTCTACGATGCCGTGTGGAGCTTGCTTTGCGCCATTGACAAGCACAATCGTACAGCATCTGAAAATGACAAGATCTCGAGGATACTCATGAGTCCCATGGCAACGGGCACAGGCTTCGTCACTCCAGAGAGATGGGCGGAACAGACGGTCTTGGCGATGAAGCATTTCCGCGAAGCGGTAGAGAGGCCGCAGAAATGGGGTGCGATGGAGTGGTCTGACATCTTTGAGGTTGGAGATGACATCGAAAACACGTGGGATTATGATGAGGAGGATAATCGGACACCTGAGTACCAGGTTCACGGTCAATAGGTATCTGAGGTCAATAGTACAACGCTCTCAACGGGCGCTAGGTACTAGTTGACGAGTATTGCATCGGTTGTTGCACGGTGCTATGTGTCATTGGGTTTGTGTTGGAAACTGTGTTCTTTATGATATCGGTGGTTGATATAGACTTGGTGGCCAAGGTTAGACTTCCCGTCTCTGTGAAAAGAGGGCTTGCCTGACGTCTGAGGCTTTTCACGATTCTTCACGAGATGGAAGAATCGAACGACTAAGGAGAACTCGATGCGAAGGAATCAGCTTTGAATCATTTAGTGCTACTCATACTTCATAACCCCTTGCAATGAGGTCAGGCCAAAGTTATCGAAACACGTAATAGGTAGTCTTGGCATCATTTCTCAAGCCCGGGGCCCTCTTTCGCCATGATGGGAAAACTTTATATGATGGAGACCTAGCAAGGGGTATTGCTCCAGGCCCCCTTTGTAGAGTCCACTTTACAAGCACGCAATTAAGCTCCGAGATGTCGATTCTGAGACAAAGAGGGAATTTCTCGCCCAACTTTTCGGCAGATGACTTCCTATAGAAACAACTCCGCACGTATAGGGAGGGATGTAGAGGTAGATATGGGACGATAGGAGCAGGTGAGCAGGCACTGGATAGTAGCCAGGAGAAGAGTTTGAACAATAGTGGACTAGAAGATCATTACGAATCCCACGTAGACCATGTGCATCATCCAGGGATCTCTTTCCGGCCATCTTCCCGCCCAGGCCCACGAGTTCTTGCAGATAATGTGTCTGAGCGTGGAGTACCATCGGCACATCCGTTACTAAACAACAACCTGTATCTATGGTAGGGCCCCGTGCCTGACCACCCTTCTGAGGATAAACGTGGTCACCTTCTGTTTATAGACTCGCGCCAAGGTAGCATGTTCCACGTAGTTGATTCTGCGCCCGAGAAAGCGCCGCGAAGGGTTAATGACTAGGTGGCGCGTTGTTATATAGCCAGACCACGCAGCTCGAGGAGGGGCGTCCTCCAGCATCAATATCTACGTCAAAGATGGCTGCTGTCACGGAAAAGCCCACCTCGGGCGATGATGCGGTGTTGACCGAGAGACAGGATGACTCTTCAAACAGACCGTCGACGAGCGGGTCTGTCACCGACAGAGCGAACTTGCTGGGAGCTACGGCCGAAGAATTTCTCGAGGCTGAGGAGTATGGACGAACGCTTGACCTCGATGAAGCAAAGAGGGTGAGTTGCTACGGTGTGCACTTTGGTGATATGTCGGATCTAACTTGAGCAGCGCGCCGAGACGTTGCTCTACTTTCACGAACATGATCCCAACTTCAACACGGACTCCATCATCCGCCTCCAGGCTTTCGTTCAGAACGAGGGTCTCTTTGAGAATCCCGAAAAGCACCATGACCTCATCACAGACATCAAGACCGAGGTCGCCCTCTTGACCATCAACTCACCCTACGCCGAAGTTCGAGCTGTCGTCAGTAACAAGGATGACCCATCGGCACCCGCCGGCACGATAAGGGCCTGGATTATCGGTCTATTCTTTGTCGTTGTGCAAAGTTTCGTCAACCAGCTCTTTTCAGTTCGCCAACCATCCATCAGACTCACGGCTCCCGTTATCCAGCTTCTTTCGTTCCCCCTTGGAAAGGCTTGGGAGAAATGGATGCCTACCGGGGAATTTACCCTGTTTGGTTCGACATACATATTGAACCCGGGACACTTTAACCAGAAGGAGCACATGTTAGTCTCCATCATGGCTAATGTCGCTTCAAGCTTGCCTCATTCACGATACATCATCTTCACCAGTTGGTTGAAGAAGTACTTTGACATGCCTTTTGCAGCAGACTTTGGATTCCAAGTCTGCCTCGCGGTGGGTTTAACTCGAAATATTTTGCCCCCGCGCGACCTGCTGACCAAGATAGCTGTCGATGAACCTTCTCGGTTTCGGACTGGCGGGACTGGTTCGAAGATTCTTGGTGTACCCATCGTTTTGCATCTGGCCTCGCTCACTTGCTACCGTTGCACTCAACCAAAGTCTTCACAATGGTAAGGATCACATTGTTCTTTCTGAGCTACAGCTTATTGACCATCCGTAGAGAGTAATACAGTAGCAAGAGGCCCCTTCAACAGGAAGTACAGCATGACCCGGTACAAGTTCTTCCTCGTGTCATTCGGCGCCATGTTTGTCTGGTTCTGGTTCCCCGAGCACATCGCCTCTGCTCTCTCGCTGTTCAACTGGCTCGCATGGATCGCACCCAATAACTTTACTCTTACGGCCATCACCGGCGTCAAGAAGGGTCTTGGTCTCAACCCGTTACCTACCTTTGACTGGAATGTTGCTACTTACAACGTTGATCCTCTACTCGTTCCGTTCCACGTCACCTTCAACATGTTCATCGGCTGCGTGCTGGGCGGAATCACTATTGCGGGAATGTACTGGACAAACACATTCAACACGGGATATCTGCCCATCAACACGAACACCATGTTTGACCACACTGGTGCCAAGTACAACGTTTCGTCAATCCTCGATGAGAATGGGTTGTTGGACGAGAGCAAGTACCAGGCTTACAGCCAAGTCTACATTGCCGCCTCTTCAATCACCTACTAGTCGGTTATTCCTACCCCTCTAAGGAACCCTAAACTGACTTGGTGTAGTATCTACTTCTTTGCTGTTTACAGTGCCGTCATATCTTATGCGGCTCTGTATCACTGGAACGATATCAAGATGGGCTTCAAGTCTCTGCTAGAGAGCTTCAAGAAGAACGGCAGGATGAACGACTTCAAGGACATCCACACAAGGCTCATGGAGAGCTATACAGAGGTTCCAGAGTGGTGGTACTTGATTCTGAACGTGAGTTATGCCTTGCCCTCCTCTGTGCTTGCTGACACGGCCCGCAGGTTGTTGGAATTGTTCTTGGTATCGTTGCTGTCGCAGCTTGGCCGACAAACACTAGTGTGGGCACAGTCTTCTTTGGAATTGCACTCGCCATACTATTTACTATCCCCACTGGCATCATCTTTGCCACTACTGGTATTGAGGTCGAGTACAACGTGCTTGCCGAGTTCATTGGCGGAGCATGGCAACCCGGCAATGCCCTGGCGGTAAGTATTATAGCAATGCATACAAAAACATCACTGACTCGCTCTAGATGAACTTCTTCAAGGGCTTTGGATACGTGACGGTCGCTCACGCTCTCGACTTTGCAAACGATCTCAAGCTTGGCCACTATCTCAAGATTCCCCAGCGCCAGACATTCTGGTGCCAGACAGTTGCTAGTGAGTATTTGGCCTAAGTTGATAGACTACCATCTAACCTTTCTTATAGCTATCGTGTCCGCCTTTGTCTGCACTGGCGTCATGAACTTCCAGATCACCAGTATCCCCAACATTTGCGAGACCAACCAGAAGGACAAGTTTAGCTGCCCTGGTGTCGAGAGCTACTTTACCGCCGCTGTCCTATTTGGTTCCCTCGCACCTCGTAAGGTGTTTGGATCAGGAGCACAGTATACTGCTCTGCTCGCTGCTTTCCCCGTCGGCCTTGTTTTCCCCATCATCTACTATTACGCAACCCGCAAGCTCCCCAAGAAGCACTGGCTTACCAAGATCCACCCTGTCGTCATCTTCAGCGGTGGTCACGTTTGGTCGCCTTACAACTTGGCGTACATGTGGCCTGCCGTTATTCCAGGATGGCTCTCCTGGGTCGTTATCCGCAAGAGGTATCTCACGTTTTGGTCCAAGTACAACTATGTCCTCTCGGCTGCTTGGCAGACTGGTATTGCGCTTGCAGCTGTTGTCATCTTCTTTGCCGTGAGCTATCATGGTGCGGATATCAACTGGATTGGAAACAGCGCGGATAGTGGTTGTGAGGTTAACGCTTGCACTCGACTCAAGGTGCCAGAGGGCGAGTTCTTTGGGCCACAACCTGGAACTTTTGCGGGATAGATTGCTTGCGTGGATGGATTTGAAGTGTTCGATACTTGTTGGGGGAAGGTTGGTAGTCTAAATGTTGAACCTGAATAGAAATCTGGAAGCCGGGCGTTTGATAAGAAGTGCTAGTTTATGAGATACTTTGTTTCTGCAGTAGAGTCGGTCGTCAAGAGATGTTTGGATTAAATCAAGAATATTGAATAGGTGTTTACCGAAATCAACACTACTATTTATGCGCAGTGCACCTTATCATCGCGCCGTGTAATTTAAGGCCAGAAGCCAGCGAGTTACATTTGACCCTTTGCAATTTAATTTCATTTACATGGGTATCAACTGCCGAGCAAGAGATCTTTCCAAAGATCAAGAGCCTGATTTGCACCGGCTAGAAATTCAAGACCCTGCCTTGTCCTTCTGCTGCTTGGCTAGTCGACATAGCGGACACAACTCGCTCTTGTTGCTCTTCTGCACATGATCCGTCTTCCCACACGAGCCCAAGATTTTGAATTTGCCCTTTGACTGGCGGACCTTGGCGCACAAGTCGTGGTCTGTCTCTTTCTTGTGGGGATAGTCACACTCTTTGCAGGTGTACTGGGTGACGGTTTCTTTGCACATGGCGGTGGCTTTTGTTTCTCTTGTTGATAGTACCGGCTTGGAGACACTCTGAACTATTGATTGTCGCACTTTTAGGAGAGTCGTTCGCCAAAGAAGGGGTTAGGTTGACGCGAGAGGGCTACTTATACTTAGGATGTAAAGGACAGTCACGACCAGTATGTTGCGGTAATAATCACACAAGGTGCCATTGGTTGAGCGAATCGTTGTCATAGAAGAGTGGGTTGTGCCACGGAGATGGAGTAGGACAGCTGCTGGGGAGTTGAAAAACTGACTTGTTTCACTGATAGCGTACACTCTGACATTTGTGTCGGCCTACATCATGGGGAAGAGGTTTGTTACTCGATGGTGACTAGGCTTAGGGAGCTTCCTGATTTAGTTTTCGGACCACTGGAACGGTACTCAGAGTTGTGACCAAGGTGATCCAGCATAAGACATGTTGCTTCGCAGCCCGCTTGACCTCAAAACTCACCATCATTACTTTCCCTCATTTGCTTCCTTTGATCACTTAGACTCCTTATCTCCTCCTGCCTGCCATTTGCATGGCTCGCAGAGGCCGTTGTGGGTGCGCGAGACGGTTGGGTGCCACCTAGGACACGAACGAAAAACCTTGGCATGTGAGAGGATCACCTCGATGCATAACAGATGGGATTGATCCCACCGGTAGGTAACGGAACATGCTTGGCATGTACAGGCATCGTAAAAGTGTTGACACATTGTGGCGTAGTATGGTGTCTATATCAGGTTGACTTGTCTTGGTTGCTTAATTGTTGGAAGGCAGGGGGAACGGTGATATAGGTACTTGGGGAGTTATTAGAGTTGGCTAGGGAGCATTTAATTATAGTTGGAATACAAAGCCCATCACTGCCATAGTTGCCACTGTGAAATAAAATGGAAAATAGATCCAACTCAGCGAGACGATATTCATCTATAGCTTCACACACCCTGATGAATGACCACAAAACAGCCTGCATCAGCTTTATCCCTCTGTGAAAGGTAGCACCAGTTGACGATTTTGGTGTGAGTGCCGGATGTCTCACAGTGTGGCCACGCGAATCTCAAGTAGGCGCAGCCAAGGTTGGAAAAGCATGTGTCCCAGCAAATCTTTGTGAGTTCGACTCAGCTGCTACATAATTCTGGAACTTCTTGAAGAAGTCGGTTGGATTTGAGAGGGACCCGGGCTTCCTCTGGTTTTCGAGGTTGCCGCATGCCGCAACTGTCTAGGTGGGCGAGTCAGTTTCAGTCTCTGTCGTTGTCGAGGTTTGTGTCTCAATTTCAGTTTCTGTGAAGATTTCCGTGACGCCGTCGGTGGCCGTGATGAGGGTGTGGTAAGTTTTAGTGCTATGCTCTGTGATGGTCTTGGTGGTCTCGGGGGCTGATACGGTAGTGCCTACGGCGTAACGAGTGAGGACGATGGTTCTTGTGACTGTAATCCTCTTCAAGGTGATCTTGAAGATTGTCAAAGTAACAGCAGGCCTCGTGACTGTGACTGTAGCCGTCTCTACGGGCTGTTGTCACTTGGTCGCGTTGAGGAGGCAAGCTATGATAGTGAGCAAGAACACGTCACAAACAGACACTCGGGGGACAAAACTTGCAGCATTCAGCAGGTAGTAGGGCACGCCTTTGGCGCAATTCACGCTTGCTGCCTACACCGTATTGAGGAGGTGACCAAGTGTCAGTCCTTGTCTTCGTCTCGGTTCTGTACAACCATTAGCAAGGGCAGTAAAATGTGTGATGGCTTTCTGACATGACGCAAGTCTCAGTCTCAATCTCAGTCTCGGTCTCGGTTCGTAGCGTGAGTTGTATCGGCCTCAGTGATCGTCTTGACGCCGACGTCTGTAGTAGTGACGGTGATGACTGGGGGAGTCACACTGGTACAGTTAGTCCATGCAATGAATCATCAAGGCAGCAGTACTAACGGTGGACAAGTCTCAGTAGTCATCTGGGTCACTTTCTTAGCCACTGCCGCGGGCTACAGCGCGATAACCACGATGCTGGTTGGACGGATAGTGCGTGTTGACGTGATTGTGTGCGTCCACACGCTATTGAGCTTTGGTTGATAGAAAGGTTGTGCGTTTGGTTTGCAAGAGAAGAGCTTGGCATAGAAGGACGTAGGATATACTATAACCTAGCCTGCGAGGGAGGCAACACATGGATGACAATCGCAAGTTCAGACCCCTTGATAAGTCTCCACAAAGCTTTATCTTGATCATTTAGTACTGATGAATAGACCGTCTTACTGCTTCAAAGGGTAGGCATATAGTTTTTCCTACCATCGTCGGGTTGCAGTAGTCCCAGGTCCAGAAGTCCATGCCAGTTCATCGAAGGTGCCACAAGCTTTGATCTGACATATGTATTTAATAAAAGTTTACTCCATTTAGGCCTCGATGGAGCAAACTGCTCTGGAAATTTATTCCCATAGTCATAGCCTAATTACCGTTGGCAGTCATTTATTCACACTATTCAGTACCTCATATCCTCTTCACCCGTACGTTTTAGTCCCTAGCGCCTTCTGATAGGTCATGATATCTGCGCATTTCTTGTTTGTATGAAAATCACCTCCATACTCCTTATTCTCTTGACAATTAGCACCAGTTGAGGGGGGGGGGTTACAGATTGGCTGGAAATTGTTTGCTCCTCTTCACAACCCGGCGGATCAGGCAAGAGAAGAGAGAAAAGTGCAAGACGTCTGAAGGTGCCAAGTCAAGTAAAAATAATGATGGGCGATCACTGCTAATCTTGGCCACGACCTCGATTGCTAATATTACCTCCACGCACCTGGAGGTGTCTTGCATGAATGCACGCCTGTCTGTCTCACAATCCTAGCTTGTACATTCTATACTTCCTAGGTTAAGGATTAGGCTGTAACGTTGGAAATGGGAATTTGATATGCATTTTGGTTGTTTTAATTTTGGAACCTCTAACAAATTATCACATGCACCCTCGGCCCGGCGATGACCCTCGTTCACATGGGTATACCTTCACTCCTGACTTGAAGTGCACTACCCTATAACAACCGTCGTCTGCATATCTTCTCGAAGCCAGGTGAGATGAAGGCGAGTAAGGGGCCTGATTTGGTACTCAAACCATTTAAGTACGCTATGATTCACTGTGGTCTGACACTGCTCCCTACTCAGTGCTATCACTCTGCCAAGAATCACTCTCCCATGGCTTCACAGACTTGCCCTCCACATAATCACCACCAGCAGGTCTCCACATCTGCCAAAACGTCATGGGCTGTAGCTCCCTGTCAATCTCCTTCCAGTCCTCACTAGGTTCCGCCTTGCTGGGTTGTAGCCGGTTGACGTTCACGACGGTGAAGCCGTGCTTCTTATAGACGGGCACGCCGAGTTCGGTTGCATCGAGCCACATCTCGACACCCATCTCGTCGGCCTTCTTCTTGCCCCAGTTGAGTATCAAATCGGCGACGCCCTGGCGGCGATAATCTGGGTGCGTGTAGAGGATGTTGAGGTCTTGTAGGATTAGCAGAGGCACACATCGACAGCAAGGATCACTTACAAACTTGTGGTCGTGCTCCCATCTTGCTTCTCGGAAGATCAAACTGCTCCAGACATCTGTTGACATATTCACGTCTCTCTCCTTCGGGGTGCCAGTGAGCATCTTCGTGGGCGTTGCAAGCTTCAAAGGGATTGGTAGGGCAAATCTTCCAGAGACAAGCGCCGACAATTGTGCCATCGTCATCCACAACCTTGCCCCAGTAGCTGGTCGAGTCGCCATCGTGCCATCCCAATTGCCTTCCTGCGGATTCTTTGAGTGACTCTTCTCTCGCAGAAGGTCCGTCACCGAGAAGAGGACAAAAGAGACGGAAGAAGGGTTGATAAGGTTTCTCGTAAGAGGCCCATTGACACTCAATGACTTGATCAAAGTCGTTGGCGAGATCGACTTCGAGCAGCTTGAAGGTCATGACTGATATTTCTCCTTCTTTCTCACTGGCAAAGAGTGCTAAAAACAGTATCAAAGCTGGCGATCGGGGTTGAAAAGAAGGGGTTACAGCGGTGCTGATATGAGGCGAGACACGGATGGGTCGAGACCACACCCACCAAAACCGAGAACCTGGAAACCACACCATCACGCTCCTGATAGAGCCCCAACAAGGTCGTCCGTCTTGCGCCAATTTTCCCGTTCCCTATTGACGATGCCGGACGCCACTGTTCGAACGGCAGGGATATGATCAGGGGTGACGCGGAGCGCCACACCGCACGGGATATTGTTCCTAGAGATGCAGGAGGAACCTTATCCACCCCTATCACTGTGACGAGCTGTGACTGTCTTGTCTCTTAGAATCCATTGCTGGTGATATCTTGCAAAGCGAGGATTCTTCAGCTCTTTGCGAGCCGGAGCTTCAAACTGATGTGGAAGGTGATTACACAGACGCTGTTCGGGTCGATCTACCGAAGGACCCGCTACGGATACCTGTTGGTCCTGGATACCCCTGTCGGATGGGGTTGCGGATTTGCAGGGGTGTCAGACCTGTGAAGAGTGTGATTCTGTGCCTCAGGACATCATTGGTGTACCCTGCGTGATTATGGCCTCTTTTTTTTCTTACTTCTCGAAAATGCTTTTTATGATATCGAACGTCTTGGATGCTACTATACCTGTGAGTCGTTTGCACGTCCAACCACGTCCAACAACTGAGAACCCTTGTATCAGGATCAGCACAAGACTTCCCAAAGCGGGTTGCAATACATGGGCCCGTCCAGCCACTCAGCCCCGGTAACTCCATCGGAGCTGTTTTAAGATCTCGCAGGGGTTGAGAGCGGAATGAGCTGAGGCCTCATTCTGTGACGACAGGGCTTGGACGCCGAATAAGACACTACAGGGAGTGAATAAGACTCTTAGCAGAGCTGAAATCCCGCACTTGACTTTGCCCGTTTTCTTTTCCTTCCACGCGTGTGTTGGGGGGGAATTCACATGACGAGTGGGAGATGCAAGCTGTGAGACGAATCCATAGGCCATGATTCTGTGCCGCTTTTCCCAAGATGTGACCGTGTTTCGCCTGCAGTGATCCCTTTTCTTAATTGCCTTGGTCCTCTCAAGTGTCGACCCTGTGAATTCTTTCCCGCTTCTTTCAAATTTCTCCTTTTTTTTGCGCCATGTTACTGTTGCCGCTGGTTCGCCTAACATGAGTTCTACGCAGAGAGTCATTACCGACTCCAACAAGTCTCCCCTGGTGCAGGTTTTGACCATGATGTTTCTGGTCATTGCGATTCTTTCGTGTTTCGTGCGCATGGGGACAAAGATTCACATGATCAAGGCGCTGAGAGTCGATGATATCCTTACCATCGTTGCTACTGTGAGTAGAGCATTCTCGGTCTCGGCCTTCATCGCTCACTCCATGTTTTCTAGGTTCTCGCAGTTGCCCAGTCCGCCGTCGTCTTTGTCGCATGCGACCATGGCCTTGGAAAGAACTTTGATACGCTGAGCACTGACGATATCGATATATTCTTCAAGGTAAACGCCTCCATCGTGACCTCTTGTCCACCACTGACCAAGGTTGCGACCGTAGACGCAATATGCCATCAATGCCATGCTCATTACCTCGCTCTTCTGCTGCAAGCTCTCCGGCACCATGAGTCTGAGAATTATGGGCCAAAAGAACCAACAATGGATCTTTATCACCTGCGAGGCTGTCGTCGGCCTCTGGGGTCTCACCGCCCTCATCGTCAGCTTCTTCCAGTGCAGTCTTCCTACTCCATGGCTGTACGACGACGCCGAGAAGTGCATCAATCGGACTGCATTCTGGACTTATTACTCAATTGCCAACATCCTCACGGACCTGGCGATCGTGGTGGTCATGTGCGAGAATGTCATGAAGATTCGCACATCACTGTCCAAGAAGGTGTTGGTGATGAGCGTCTTTGGTAGTCGCATCCTGTAAGTCTCACCTGATGTATTTACGTGTCTTGAACCAGAGTACTGACATGGAAATGCAGTGTCACACCCGCCATTGCTGTTCAGATCTACTACACCAACAAAGCCATCGCTTCGACAGACCTTTCCTTCTCCGCTTGGCAGGCCGCGATCGCCATCCAGTTGGTCCAATGCCTCGCCATCCTCACAGTCTGCGTCCCCAACTTCAAGCCCTTCCTCGACAGCCTCGAGTCGGGCCAGATCCGGATCGACGATCTCCGGCGACAGGGCAAGTCCAGCAGCAACGGCTACCCAACCAACCGGCCGGGATACGCAGGCTACAAGTCAGCCGAGAATAGCGTCATGGCTAGCCGATCACGAACGGTAAAGGAACCCCCCACAACCCAATCACAACAGAGCCAGGTCTTTGAGATGGTCGACCTGCCCAAGAACAGAGCTAAAGCGGCTGGGGATGCGACGTGGGATGGGCAGAGTCGAACGAGTCATTCGAGCCAGACGATTCTGATCCATCAGACCTGGCAGGTGGACGTGGAGAACATGCATGAGAGGGAGCGGAACTAGAGACACTAAAACTTTCTTTCTTTTCTCTTCTCTTCCCCTGTGGCGCTTTGGGTTTCATGCAGATGCGCAGACCACGTAAAAAAGCAATTAACTATGCGGGATGGCCTGAATCCCCAACTTTGTCACCTTGAATCGTCTTCTTTTCATGTGAAGCCAAGGTATATCCTGCAGGAGGCTAAACCGTCTCCACTGTGAAAACGAACTTGCGGGATGCTCTCCCGCCAAGGACAGGGGGTTACTGAGGGGGAATCGGGGGATCCATTTGTTGGTTGTTATGGTGGGCACAAAGAAAATGCGAGTGTCTTGCGTGTGCAGTGCATCAGGTAAGACAAGAAAAAGGACAGGAGGATGAGAGGATGAAACACATGCTGTCCCGTCTGGTGTGATGTGGCAAAGAGACGACAAGTCAAATCTGGCACTGCCTCGTGGCGTTTTTGTTCACTGTGATACCCAGCTGAATCCCTCTACGCGAGCTTATTCATAGTCGATCTTGTTCTATTCAACCAAATTACGCAGATGATAGCTTCCATGCGTCGTCCATTCAGATCGCCCCAGACACCCTTGCAAAAGTTCCCTCCGCCGTAACCGAAGAGGCAGGCAATTCAAGAAAAAGAAAGCAACTGCACAACGGTGTCCCCATGCTCGCAAAACGGTGCTGACCTGGCCCTCCATCTTGAGTCTGTCACTTTAGTCTTCGGTACGCGGCTAGCTAGGCCAGGGGGAGGGGACCCCTGACCGAGAAAAAACTCCCCTGTGCCAAGATGCGACCGGGCTCATCGGGGTAGGATGCCGGTTACGCTAAAGACTGCGTCTGGATGCTATAGGTAGCATTCTACCTTCTGCGGCTGCATGCCTTGGTGTCTACCGTTGACATTGCATCCAACGTGCATTTGCATTCTTGATTACTTTTTCTTCTTGCGAGCTGTTTGTTGCCTACTTGCCTGTTCCCTTTCTTTCCTCCTCCTCAATTCTCCCCTCATTCCTTTGGTGTTTCTGCTTCATCGTGCTGCACCACCACCGCAAACATGGGTAGCGATAACTCGTCCACCTACGAAATGGGCAACACGGCGGCTGTCAAGGCCAGCAGCGTCGTCGCCGTTGAAGCCGAACCCAACTCCTCGTCTCGATCAACGAGCACATACGGCGACAATGATTACTTGGCTCGACTGGGAAAGAAGCCAGTCCTCAAGGTTGACCACCCCCTTGGATACCTCAAGCATCTATACTGACTGGATACAACAGCGCAACTTTGGTTTCATGTCAATTCTCGGTTTTAGCTGCACCATTCTCATCACCTGGGAAGCCGTCACCGTCCTCTTCGCCCAGGGCCTCAACAATGGCGGCACCGCCGGCGTCATCTACAGTTTCCTCATCGTCTGGATCGGCAACTTCAGCGTCTTCTCTACAATGTGCGAGCTGGTCTCGATGGCGCCCACGGCCGGAGCCCAGTATCACTGGGTTGCGATGTTGGCGCCGCGATCTTGCGCCAAGTTCCTCAGCTACCTGACTGGAATGTTGACCGTCGGCGGTTGGCAGGGTTCGGTTGCTTCGAGCGCGCTGCTGACCGGCAACATGATCTTGGGTCTTACTTCTCTGAATGATGATGGCTTTCAGCCTCAGCTATGGCAGGGAACGCTACTGTTCTGGGCCATCTTCATCTTTGCTGTCTTCATCAATACTCTCGCCAGTTCGGCGCTGCCCAAGTTTGAGGGTCTCATCTTGATCCTGCATGTCTTGGGCTTCTTTGCCATCCTGATTCCCCTCGTCACTCTTGGCCCTCATGGAGATGCTAAGGAGATCTTTACGACGTTTGTCAACAACGGTGCCTGGCCTTCTCAGGGATTGTCCTTCATGGTTGGCATGATGGGCAACGTTTTTGCCTTTGTTGGTACCGACGCCGCATTTCACGTACGCTTACCCTCACTTCAACGTGTTGATAAGGCTTGCTAACTATCGTAGATGTCTGAAGAGACTGTCAACCCATCTGTCGTTGTTCCCACTTCTATCCTCCTCAGCCTCGTCATCAACGGCACCTGCGGTTTCGCCATGATCATCGCCATGGTCTTCTGCATGGGTAACTTTGACGAAGCCATCGCCTCGGGTCCTGGAATGCTGGGCTTCCCTCACATGTACATCTTCAAGCAAGCCACCAACTCCACCGCCGGAGCCACTGTCATGGCCAGCATCATCATGGTCCTCGGAGCTTGCGCAACTGTGGGCATGCTGGCTTCAACCTCTCGCGTCTTCTGGTCTTTTGCGCGTGATCGTGGCCTCCCCTTCTGGCGCCTCCTGTCGACGGTTGATGAGCGTACTACTGTCCCTGTGTGGGCTGTCGCTGTAACTACAGGTATCGCGATCCTCCTGTCTCTCATCAACATTGGATCTCCCGTTGCCTTTCAGAACGTCACCTCCCTCTCCATCTCCTGCCTTTACGCCTCCTATCTCATCGCCGCCGTCCTGCTCCTCTACCGTCGCATGACAAAGGGCTTCGCCATGCCCTCTGGCTCAGGCCTTCCAGCCTTGGCCAACACTACTGGCGCTGAACTCGTCTGGGGCCCCTTCCATCTCCCTGGTGTTTTCGGCATCGCCAACAACGTCTTCAGCATCTGCTATCTGATCGTCATTGGCTTCTTCAGCTTCTGGCCCCCGATGCTGAACCCCACTGTTGATATGATGAACTATAGCGCTCTCGTGTCTGGCTTTGTCGCCATCTTCAGCGTTGTGTACTATTTTGTCCGAGGACGAAAGGAGTACAACGGTCCTATCGTGGAGACTTAGAGATCATCTGGTGCTGTCTCACGGAAAAGCGAATTGTTTTTGAGCGATGCCCCCACGGGCTTTTGTTACCATGTTGTAGAGGGCGGCTATCATTCTTTCTGCCGCTTTGTACAATACTTGATGAAAAGGCGTTTTGGAAACGAAACATAGTAATCCACATTCTCTTCTTGCTCTACAGCCTACTGCGGCGGTGAAGGAATAGATAAGAACAGACCAACTCAACCAGATCTAAATCCTTCTGACGGCCACAACTGAACCATCTCTCGAGCGGCGTCAATTCCGGCATTTCCAGGCCTGCAGAGCAAGCAAGCCAAGCCGAGTACCCTGAAGATAACAAGCGAGGATCCTTGCCTAGAAGAGTAGCAATCGCGCAGTTCAAAAAGCTGTATCATGACGCTTATCCATGTCTGGAAGTTTGGCGTCGACGGACCAATCATTGATAATTGCGCCATCACCATGACCGAATGTGGATATTTTGCGAGATGCAGAACGTTGAGGGGTTGGAGGGGAAACACGAAGCGGGTGTTGCCCACGAGATCAGATGCATCCATCATCTCTGGGGTTCAAATACCATCTCCTCACGATTTCAATCCTTGATTCTAGTCACATCATCTTAACCTTATTCCAAACTTCTGCCTTAGAGGCCCTGTTGTTACACCATGTCTAGCTCTCCTCCCCATCCTCTTTGCCCCCTCTCCGCCTCCGAGATCCAGGCTAGTGCACGCTTGGTACAGGGTGTCTGGCCGGCATCGGTATCTCTGAGATTCAAGGTCGTAACCCTCAGTGAGCCTCCAAAGCAGACACTGGCACCGTATCTGGAAGCCCTCGAAAAGGGATCACCTTCTCCTCTCGATCGCCGGGCTTTTGTTGCATACTATATCCGAAAGACAGTAAGATTACCCAATACCGATTTATTCGCATTCACTAAACGTTTTAGGACATTTTCCATGAGGCCGTTGTCAACTTGACGACTGGGACTGTCGAGAGCAATGTCAGGCTTGGCCCCCATCTGCACGGTAATGCGGACTACGATGAAGCCCAGATGATCGAAAAGGTCGCTCTGGAGGACCCCAAGGTGCTAGCTGAGCTTGAGAAGCTCAAACTACCAGAAGGCACCGTAGTGTGTGCTGATCCTTGGATCTATGGTAGGAAGCCTGCCCACGGACAAACGTGTTGCACATACTTACAATTACAGGATCTGATGGTATCAACGATGACCAGAGAATGTACCAAGTCTTTCTCTACATGCGAGATCCTGCCAACTCTTCAGAACCTGACTCGAACCACTACGCATTCCCGCTTCCCATCTCTCCTATCATTGAATGCACCGAGTACAAGGTGGTTCGAATCGACACCGTGCCTACTGGCGCAGACAACACCATCAAGCCTCTAGCTCCGTATCAACCAAGGCCTGCCAACGAGTACATCCCAGAGGCCCAGGACCTGCGAAAGGATCTCAAGCCGCTTCGTGTTCTGCAGCCTGAGGGTGCCAGTTTCACCGTGATACCTATTGGTGAAACAGGACATGTCTTGCAGTGGCAGAAGTGGGATTTCTTTATTGGTAAGTTGTCGCACATACAAGCTCATGTTGATTATGTTGAATACTGACACTTTCAAGGCTTCAATCAGCGTGAAGGCATGGTCCTGTACAACGTCAAGTACGACGGTCGGCCTCTGTTCTACAGGCTATCTCTCTCAGATATGACGGTTCCGTATGCTGATCCCCGACATCCATTTCATAAAAAGTCGGCCTTTGATCTCGGCGATGTCGGAGCTGGAGCCACGGCCAACAACCTCCAACTGGGCTGTGATTGCCTGGGAAGCATCCAGTATCTCAGCGGCGTCATTTGCGACGACAAGGGCGAGCCCGTACCCAAGGAGAACTGCATCTGCATCCATGAGCAAGATGCTGGTATTGGCTGGAAGCATGTCAACTACCGAACTGGTCGATCTGCTGTTGTTCGGTCTCGTGAGCTCGTTCTTCAGTCCATCATCACAGTCTCCAACTACGAGTACATTCTCATGTTCATCTTCAACCAAGCTGGGGAGTTAACATACGAAGTACGGGCCACAGGTATCTTGTCTACACAACCCATTGACCATGAGCTGGACAAGACCGGTGTGTCCTTTGGCACTGTTGTACACCCCGGCGTGCTTGCTTGCCTTCACCAGCACATCTTCTCCCTACGAATCGATCCAATGATTGACGGACACACAAATCAGCTGGTCTATTCGGAAACTCACAAGATGCCGCGAGACCCCAACTGGAATGCACACGGCATCGGCTATGAACTTGTGGAAAAGACGGTTGAAAAGACAGCAGGACTCGACCTAGACTTTGAGCAGAACCGAACCTTCAAGATCACTAATCCCAACTCACTGAACCCCGTCAATGGCAAACCAGTGGGATACAAGATCATGGCGCCGCCTTTCCAAAAACTCATGAGTGACAACGAGAGCTTTAACTTCCGACGCGCCGAGTTTGCGGACCACAACATCTACGTCACCACCCACCGCGACCGCGAGCTGTTTGCTGGCGGCTGGTACACGAACCAGTCACGCGGTGGCACAGGCGTACGCAGCTGGGCAGAGAGGAGCGAGACGCTGACCCCAGAGTCTGACATTGTCCTCTGGGTGCAGTTTGGTATCAACCATGTGCCGAGGATTGAGGACTTTCCCGTCATGCCGGTGGAGATTCTCAAGGTGCATCTCAAGCCTGTCAACTTCTTTACCAAGAACCCTGCATTGGATGTGCCGCCAAGTGAGCAGGGATTTAACCAGAGCACGCTGATTGAGTCGAAGAAGGCGGCAGAGGGTGCAGATGCAGGGTGTGGATGCGAGTCATCCACCGTGTCTTCCAAGCTGTGATTTGAATAGACAATAAAGATGTTCTCTGCGTTTCGATTAGCAGCCTCGAATTACCAATGCTCCGCCTTCATAGTTGCCACGCCATGATGAATTTTCATGTATCATAGTTCATCACTGTTGCAGAACATTGCAACCGGAAACAAACGAGCTGAGAGTTGCTCAATCACGTATAAACTATTTCATCTGCCATCTCTACATATGCTTAATGTGCTCCTTGATTAGATCCGCTGCATACTCCGCCACAGCATACACAGTGGCCTGGGTATGCGCCGCAGGAAGCAGAGGCATAACACTAGCATCCACGACCCAGAGTCCTTCAACACCATACACCTGAAGATTTGTGTCAACCACTCCTCCCCACTCTCGCGGCATCATAGCAGCTGTGCCAACAGGGTGGTCCAAACTGGGGCTAAGAAATGTCTTTCGCATGGCTGTCTGAATCTCAACCTCATCCTGAAGAGTCAATCCGGGGGAGACTTCGACAGGTTCAAGAGAGGCGACGCTCTCTGCGGCCATGAACTCGCGGGCTTTGGTGAGAGCGCGCATCACGATGTGCATGTCGACCGGGTTGGCGGCTGTGTTAAAGTCGATTAGCGGTGAGATGGAAGGGTCTGGGTTGGTGGTGTTGATGAAGATGGTGCCGCGAGATAGAGGCTTCTGAAGAGCAACAGGCACCACAACAGAACCGCTAAAGACGATTTCAAGAATTCCAGCCTCGGGGTTGAGGAACTGCGACTGCATAACTCGGCGCTGCTCTAGAAAACCCTTGACGAGAGAGGGGTTCTCGGCGTAGATGGCTGGTAGGTGGTCTAGCGGCTCTTGCTCTGCGAGACTGTCGGCAATTGCCTCAAAGTCCGGGTCGAGATCTTGCAGAGATGAAAATGAGATATAGTTTCCCCATGCGTGCGAGAAAGGACCAGTCTTGTTGGCGATGTATTCATCCCATGCAGCGTTATAGAAGTCAGGGTCGTTCATGAGGTCGCGAGTCGGGACGGTCTTATTGTTAACTTGATGAGGTCAGTTAGCTGTCATCAGTTTGAGAAAGCGATCACATACACTCATAGATCATGTTAAAGGTTGGATGGTCCTGGAAGTTGGCACCCACTCCAGGTGCATCGACCACAAGGTCAATATCAAGCGAGTCGAGAAGCTTCTTGGGGCCAATGCCACTAAGTTGCAGAATTCGGGGAGTATTGATCGTTCCCGCGGCGAGAATGACGTTCTTGGACGAGATGCACTTTGATGGTCCCCCGTCACGACTGGCAATCTCGACACCGGTCGTGACGTGTCCGTTGAACTTGATAGCAGCTCCGTAATGCCGAACCAGTAGATGCAAATTCGGGCGATGACTAGCTGGTTGGTAATAAGCCGTCTCTGCGCTTGATCGGGTTGCTTCCTTGCCACCTGAGTTCTGGGGAATCCAAGCGAGGCCAACATTTTTTCCATCAGCGCCATCGCGTAGGATATCTGCATCCAGATCTTCGGTCCATGCCTCTGCTTGCATGGCTGTGAGGGAAAGAATTAGGCATCTGAGTCATGGTCATATAAAGGCAACTCACCTGCCCCCGGCCATTGCCAAGAAGGATATCCAACCTTGATCGGCCCATAGCCATATGCATCGGGAGTCCATGTGTAGCCGTACTTCTCAATATACTCCTCAGCCGGAGGAGAGAACCTCGACGACTTTCGGAAATACTTGAGCAGAGTCTTCCATCCCCATCCGGGATTTCCCAACTTTTCCCAAGAATCGTAGTCGATTGATGATCCTCGGTCCCATGCCATGCCGTTGATTGTAGAACTTCCTCCCACCACGCTGCCAAGACGCATCCTGCTGGTTCGACCATCTAGATGCACCTGAGGTACAGATGTCATATTGTAAAGGCGAGGCGTTTGATCCAAGGTGGTAAAGTATGGTACCGTAACGTTGATGGTGTTGGCAAAATCGCCATACTCGACGACAAGGACGGTTTCTGTGATCCATCGTCAGTCATTGCTGACAACACCCGCGGGGCAGTAATCTCACTGCTCCGGTCTGCACTTAGCCTATTGGCAACCACCAAGCCGCTTGTCCCACCGCCGATAATAACGTAGTCATATTCATCCAGAACAGACTCCATACTGTGCTTGTCATGATGCTCTGGCTTCTTCAGACCGGACACGGATCCAAAAAGAAGCATCAGTCGCAGCAAGGCCATCGTCGAAAAGAGTGAAGTCATGGTGTCGTGGGAGAGGGGATAGAGTTTAGCTTGGACGGATCGGCCATGGTGTATCCCTGCGTCAGCTTTTATGCTTATGAATCTCTCCAAGGTCGCTCTGTCTTGAAGGGAAATACCGCCAAACCCCGCACGGCGAGGGGAGTGTTCCAGTTAAGATTGCTCGTGTATGCATCACGGCATCCCGCTGTGAGACATGCAGGTTGCATCGGGACAGGGACTGAAGTTGGTGGGACTCCATTTAGTAATTCCGTAGAGAGAAAATGAGAGAACTCTGCTCCAGAGGATCCGCTTGAGGTATATAGCGTTGCATATGTGTGATCTAGATGCAGAGAGTGTATGCTACCCACAAATCGGACCACTTGTGCCATGCGGTCCCGTCTTCTCTTAGCTGCTGAGCCTTTGAGACACAGATCACATGGTAAGATTGCAAGGTTTTAAGTACCGCACTGGAGCTCCTTTGGGTATTCGAACATGGCACGGGCAAGTAGACCTCGGCTATCTTACAATGACAGGTTCATTCCACGTGTTGTGGGTTGCGAACAATGCAAACGCCTAGGGTTGCAATAAAACATACTCTTCTTCACAACATAATATCCTAGGTTTGAACATCTATGGAGATCCTAGTCGCAGAAAGTCTGTGGCCGCCTTGATGTCAGCCCAGTGCTATAATCTCAGTTCTGGTCTGTCTCTGTTCGCATTGAAGATAACCCTTCCTTTATCAGCACTCGACTTGGTGAACTTAAATGCTTATACGGAGAAGACATCTGCATCGGTTACAGGTGCTACAAGAAGACCAAGAGAGAGGTGTTGTTCCCCTTCGGTCATCCGTTGCCCTAGACCACGGCTGAGCTGGGTGACCTGACCATCATTGACAAGAGCGATAGCAAGAATCCTATCGTGACCTCCAATTTAAATAACACAGGAGACCAGCCAGTGAATAGATGGTGCAAGTATATCGCACAAGTCATAAGCGGTGCAACAACTACTGAAGGGGTTCATCGAAGTCGAGAAGAAGTACGCCATCGCATGAGTCTTGATTAGAAGAAAAGGAGGGTTGCAAGGTTATATTTGGCAATAGTAGCTAGAATATTACCCTCAAAGGTGTGTTTGAAGTGACCAGATCGATATGGTGGTATAATACTTAGGTTATTAGCTTCTTTGACAAAGGCTTGCTTATAGAAGAACAATGCGGCAGAAAGGACACTGCGTCCACAGATCAACTAGAGTACGGTGATTTTAGTAAGGAGTAGAAATAAAGAATGGTGAATACTCCCGGAGACGAGAGAATACCCTTCTCTTCTCCAAGTTTGCTTGGTGGATAGCCTTGTCCGCCATCGATTGGGCAAATGACTCAAAGGATGTCAGCATGGCACCACCTGGAGATTCAAGACAAATTCATCGTGACTAAGATTTCACCCTTGATTCCCCCGAGCCGACGGCCTCGGTAGGATTATCGTCTCATTTGCCGTTTCACTCGGAGTCAAACTCCGCAAGATGGCGGCCCCGCATGCGGACATTGACGGCACGAATCTCGGCCACCCGCCGGCTCCCGCGGGATGTTGTGCCACACCTGACGATTGAAGTTGACATAAAAGGTATTGGAAGCCTTTGAAATACAATGCAAAAATACCATCATCTCATTTCAACACCACCAACCAACATGACCCTTCGCATCACTATCCTCCCAGCCTCGAGCAAGGCCGGAAAAGAGACCATCCGTAACTTGCTGGAATCAGACTCCAAGCCCTTGATCCACGGTATCTATCGGGATCTTTCCAAGGTTCCCGCCGAGTTTGCAAACCATGAAAGGTTTGAGGCCACCCAGGGTGATGTGGGAACCGGAACGGGGCTCGACTTTTCCCGCTCTGATGCCGTCTTTTACGTTCCACCGCCGACCTACGATGGAACCGATCAGGGGGAGTTTGGCGTTAAAACCGCTACTAATGTTAAGGAGGCCCTTGGGAAAGCACCCAGTGTCAAGAAACTGCTCTTGTTCTCTACCATGGGCTCCCAGTACGACCGTGGTATCGTAAGTCTCATTCAGTAACACCAGGTCTTTGATCAGTGAGCTTAACAATGCCACAGGGCCTCTTGCGCTTGAATCACATTTCGGACAACATCCTCAAGGACTCGGTACCCGAGGTAGTCATCGTCAAACCGGGATACTTCCAAGAGAACTGGTCTCATGCATTTGAAACGATCCAAGCAGACCCCCCTGTGATCTATTCCGTAGTCACACCTCTGGACCACAAGATTCCCATGGTAACGCTACCTTTGAGGCGAAACCTCTGACAAGCTCAAGTAGACTAACGTTCTATTTCAGGTGAGCATCAGAGATATCGGCCGAGCTTGCGCGGACGCCCTGCTTGCTGAGCCCAAGGACGTCAGCCCGTACTACTTTGACCTCTACGGCCCCAGACACTACAGCGCACTCGACGTCAAGGACGCAGTCGAAGAAATCACTGGCAAGAAGGTCGAGATCTTTCCTATTGAGAAAGACAATCTTGCTGAGTTCTTTGCTCGGCGGATCCCAAGTGCTCATATCCAGGACTTTGTGGAGATGACGACTTCTGCCCTCCCAGGCGGTATCATGGCGGGAGATTTTGGCAGCAATGAGAGGACTGTTTATGGGAAGGTTGAGCTTGTTGAGGCGCTGCGACCCTTATACACTCAATAGGAATACTGGGTATCCTCAGGCATATGAAGGAAACTGCACACATTAGTTTATAGATCAGTGTCATGTTAAATCTTTTAAGGTTACGGTGTTTTCCAGCATTGGGTTTTAATGCTGTCTTGTGTATCAAATTGTGTTCTTTGGTAACGTGACCGACAAGTCCTCTTAGATGCGTCATAGAAGTCAACAACAATGTTAAATCTTGATAACAAGTAATCTTTATTACACGCAACATCATCCAAGGCGAACCTTTCTCCACATCCGAAGACACTCCTGCAAATCCATAGAGACCGTGCCCTCCGCAGCCGTGGACGCATCCCTGATCAGAGCAACCAACAGTGTCGCATTCGCGAATCCAGACTTGTCATCCTGGACCGCCTGATAGTCTGCCTGCCTCATACCTCCAACATCACCCCAAGCCTTCCACAAGTCCAGCATTCTGCAGATATTAGAGGCAAACTCCCCATCGAGGACCATTCGGTGCAGCATGAAGCCTACGACGTCCTTGAGTGTGAGTGAGGTGTCCCAGTGCCCGTTGGCTTTGAGCCATTGTAGAGAGTGCTCGGCGACAAGTTTTGTATCCCACTTGGGACTTTGGAGTGCCTCCATCATGCGTTGGTCGCGCCGTTGTTGGTCAACCCTCATCTTGTCACGCACTAGTTGCTGTCAGTGGGATCCAGAGGTAAGCAAAGTGTCAAGCACTCACTATCATGCATCCTTTGCTCCGTTTCCTTGCGCATTCTCTCCCGTACTGCCGCCTCCCGCTGAGCAGGAGCCATCCGCGCCTCGGCAGCCATGGCAGCACGCTGTTCCTGACTCCTCCTCGCAAACTGGTCAATCGAAGCCCCGTAATCATTGTGCTTCGTCGCCCAGTCTGGTGTCTCTGATTCATCAATCATGCCCAAAACGACGAGAACTCCGCATGGCACCGTCTCTTTCCTGGCAAAAGACAGAACCTCGTCCGGGATCTTGTAGTTCCAGAGAATAGTCTGGCTCGAGGTTCCAAAAGCTGTGGCTGCACTAGAAAACCACACTCCATCTGACTTGATGGGATGGATGCGCAAATGGTCAACGTACAGGCTGTCGAGGTTGAAGTTACTCTGGTTGCCATAATGTGTTTGCTCGGTCAGTGCTGTGACGATTCCAGACATGGCAATCTGGCAGGTGATTGCCTTTTTAGACTGAGGCGAGCTTTCTTGATGGATTGAATCCAACTCGATCGAGTCCATTCCCTTGTCCGGCTTTTCAGGTTTGGCGAGTCCCTCCTCTGACCCTCGTCGCGACGAACCTGCAGCCTCAGAGCTACCACCTTGGTCTGGAGTTTCTTGTTTCGGGGGTGGTGCCGGTAGTCTCACCCAGTATGGCGGCAGGTTGGAGTAATTTCTCGTAATCCATGAGCTCGACCAAGCTACAGCCAAGGACAGGTTGCCATCCGAGTCATTTGACAGTGCGACTGTCAGGGCGTCTTCCCGGCCATCTGGAGACATCATGAGAGAACACCCTACTGGAGTCCATAGTCCGGTCGAACGAAGCAATTTCCAGCCATGGGGGTTGGGCACAGCTCCCAAGTCCAGCAGATAACAAACCAGCTCATCGAAGGCGACCTCGACCTGAGGCTGGCGAACTTGATCAGCGTACTCAACACGCTGCGTCTTCATCCCAATCGAATGAGTTTTCCAGTTGAACGTGGTCCAGCTACCACCTGGTATGGAACTGGGATGTCTTGAAAGCGTCCAGTACTCAGACCGGTCCTGGAACCGATCCAGGGGCATGACGGCATATCTAGGTAGTTCAATCTCGATGACGCGATTGACAATGTCACTTCTGGTAAGGGCAGTTAAGCGACTGCGCCGAAGCATGCGCTTTATCCGCGACAGAGAGACAAGAGTCGCGAACGTGTTATACAGGATTGGCAGCACTTTGCACTGTTAGTCTTCAAGTATTGGCATGCACTTGTGTGTGAGAATAGTACCTCCCAAGACTGCCAACGGCACGCCGATGTACGTGATGATGTCAGTCGGTGACTTGCCATTGTCGGCCATCTTGACGACCTCGAATTGAAGCAATATAGAGAAAACAAAAAGGGGCTTCAGCGCGTTCGAGAGCTGAAACGCAAATAGTGGCTAGTCCGGATTTGGGAATGGCTTCAGCTTGTGACGGAGCTAATGCAGCCACGCCTCGGTATAACAGTAGCGTTCGGAAACGGCCAATTTCAACTCCGGGCGTGGTCTCATCATGGAATCAGCATTCATGCTGAAAGACAGCAATGTTGACCTGACCACAGTCAGACGAAAGTGTCTCGAGGCACTGGAGGCGAAACTGGCAACTTTTGGGTTCCGTTTATCAGAGAATATAAGGACACTGGTCGTGGCAGTGTTTCTGCTAATAATCCTCACAATTCCATGCGAGCTAACGTAGAAGTTGGGGTTATCGTGATTGAGGAATAAAAGGAACCCAGGAAATTTAGGAGAAACATATTTATATGTCCAAGTCATGGACTTTAATAATTCTCTTCTTCTTCACTGAAGCTCCCAGAGTTAACCACCCTATAGTCTTTCATCTCTAAACTTGCATCTAATCAACAGCGACATGATGCGACTCTGGCCAGGGCATGGTTGATCAGCCGCCGGAATCCAAAAGGTCGAATCAAAGGTCAAGATAGTGCCTAATGCAAGCATCGTAATACCTACTGGCGACGGTAAGTCACGATAAATGTGCAGTATTTCCCCGCTTCCTTGTTCCATGTCCGACGATTGAACACATGGCTGCAAAAAGCAATATCCACCATGCAGGAAGGGATTGTAACATCTGCGATCTGGATCCATCGATGAATGTTCTAATGACACACAGGCCGTGGACCTTTGTAACAGTCTCTCACTGACGCCACAAAGAATACGCCTTTCCCAACGACGATGTGAGGCGCCCTATAACATGGGAAATTGGTGCTAATCATGATAAACTGAGAATGATACGCTAAGTATGAAAGCTCAGGTGATATAAAACTGACGGAACATAGACCTGCAGGACAACGTGCACCTGATCACGCTCGACGGGAAAAGAGCCCTGGAGCTGACACGGCTAAGCGAGGCTTGGACATGGGAACTAGCACTGGACTCTGGGCTCCAGAACTCGGTAGGTTGAGATCCGCCATCTTTTTGTACAGAGTAATTGGGGCATTGGAGGAGCAAAGGAATGAAATCATGTGGCACATGTTCTTGAACCATAATGCGGCCATTGTGTTACACATGGCCATTCAAATAAGTATGAATTCTCGACCTTGGAGCTTGCAAAAAAGAACACCGGCACGAAAATTGGTGTACTTCTGGTAACAAATGTGCCAGCCAGTATGCTACTCCCAACCGTTAATCATTCCCACAGCTTACACGCTTGAAAATTGAATTGATATTGAGAACAAGCTAAAACTAGGGATACCGGCCTTAACGGGTCGCGCCACAGCTTAGCAAAGGTTGGTACATCTCCTTATGGTTGTTTCTTAAGGCCCAGTAGTATGCCGTCATATGGCCTTCAACCCTTTCGTTGACACGGATGCCCTCTGTCCCTAACAACATCTGCACAATCTCAAGATGTCTGTTCTTTACAGCGTTCACGAGCGGCACAGTCCTTCCCTTTCGGATTTCTCCGTCACCTTGTCCTCCGGCATTGGGATCAGCACCGTGATTAAGGAGAACCCGAACCACGGCCTTGTGTCCCAGCTCTGCAGCAATCGCGAGGGGCTCTCTCAGTGACGTATTCCCTTGTGTGGCTCTGGGACTGATGTTGGCTCCATTGTCTAGGAGAAGGTCGACAACTTCCTCCTGGCCCTTTTCTGCAAAGGATAACAGTAGGGTCCATCCCTTGGGGGTTGCCGCGTTGATGTCACAGCCCGCTTTAATGAGAACATGCATCGATTCTTTGAGTTTGAAATATGCCGCAAGGTACAATGGCTTCGACTCGGGCCAGTTGAGATACTCGTTTATAGCTCTGCAGCAGGTATTGACTTTGGCTTCATTGTCGAGAAACCTCATCACTAAGGCTTGGTCAGTGATAGAGGCTTCGCGAACGTGATGCCCCCAGTTATTAGCGGCATAATAGTAGAACCCATGACGTTGGTCGGGTTGACGCATTGGGAGGTTTGGCTCCATGTTGTCGAATAAAAGGTAGTTGAGGCAAGTCTTTGCTAGGTGGTCCTCGCTATGGATGAGATATTGACTGCCCTCCTTTTTGAAGTACTCGGCAACCGTGAAGTGCACAAGTCGCACAGTCTTATCTTCACCCGTCAATGTCGGCTCCATGGTGAGGAGTCCAGCCGTGAGTGAAGCAATGAGAGAATCGAAGGGGATGGATTCTTCGTCCAGGTCGTCATCTTCGGGGTCGAGAGCAAGCGCAATGAGTAACTCGCTCAGTAGAAGTGGTCGACATGCCCTAACGACCCAGCTTAGTGATTTAAGCGCAAGATTCTTGTCTTCTTCCGTCTGCTTGGTTATTCTCTTCATGGCACCCTCATAGAGGCTGTTGATCTTGCTCGGTCTCGGTAGATCGTTCAGCGTTTTCTTGAGGTCTCGTATGCTTGTCTGCCTCCCGAGCTGATCCACATGAAGATGTGCTAGTAAGAACCTGTTGGCGAGTAAGCCCAGAGAAGGTATAGTGGTGTTCACAGGGAGACTAACATTCCTTGAGCTTTCTCCGTCAGTGTCTCGACAATCGTGTTGGCAAGATCTTTGTGGGTCTCTCGGAGACGCTTTGCACATCTGAAATTGTTATCAAAGATGCGAGATCCCAGCAATGCGCGGATATCCGAGGCCAGTGCCTGGATGTTGACGGAGTTGCATCCATCAAGATGATGACGGATGGTATCGTTCTCTCTCGACGTCACAAAGAGTCTCATGCGACCCTTCATATCGTCCTGTTGTTCAACTTGTCTCAACTGGTCAATGAATTCCATGTTGAGGAAACCATCATCTTCTTGCCCCACATGTTCGTCAAGACCATCGACGATGATGAAAGTCTTGCTGAAAGAGGCCGCAAGCTGCGAAAAAAGCGTGGCATACTCATCCAGAGATGGTAAGCTTTCCTTTGCTGTGTGTTTCGTATACAAGTCTTTGACTTCTTTGGGAAAGGGCTGCTTCTGTCTGGCCAGCTGTTTGACGAGACTGGAAAAGAGGTTGCTGGGGGTCTGCTTGAACCGGTCCTTGTAGTCGCAGTATACGAAAGCAATGCCGATTGTGGCATCGTCGAACTTCTGCCGTAGATGATCAATGACAACTGAACTGGGCTCTATCAGTTCTGAACAGTAATTGTAGAGTTGAATCTATACCTTATGACTGTCTTTCCGGCTCCAGCTAACCCATGTGTCAGCATGAACCATCAAGAACAAGATGATATTCAACATACGCATTCCGGGGCACCAAAGGGCTGAAGTCGTCTTAGACTGGCCGTCTCGCCACTGGATGAATTCATCCTTATCTAGGAACCACTGTCCTGTATTGCGATGCCGCTTGGCGAGGACCGCTCGATGTGTGTCTTCAAAGCTTAGGTCAGAGAGCCAAGCGAGCATCGCTTTATTCTCTTCGCTTCGGTCCCGATCTTGCTGCTCAGCTCTTATCGCCTTGACCTCGCTATACGTTTCAGCTTGGATGTTGATCGACACCCTCTTGTTCAAGATGTCGCATCGGCGGTGAAGGTCCTCAACTCTGCCCCGTGTCGCTTTGGCATTAAATGCTCCCTTGATGCGCTGCCAGCCGACGCGATGACCATCTTCGTATTGTTTCAAGACTTTGAGCAAATCTTTGAGTCCTGTTTGGCACGACAACACCATCTCTGTTATGGTCATACTGGGCTGAGCAATGTCGGGTTGGGAGAGATTCGCTGCTCGACGGCCCAGGAAGGCATGGCGAAAGTCATCATGAGTGAGGATATCGATTTGTGTGGAGAGTACAGCTCTTAAGCCCTGGAGTTCGGCAATGAGAGCTCTCGTGTCCTCAGGCACGTCTTTCCAATCGCGACCGAAGTTGACGGTTATCTCGATGACCTGGGCTGCAACACCAATTAGGCCAATGATACTGAACGGATCGGCCATGATATGGGATGGAAGAATACTGGACGCTTGGAAATATTATTTCCACAAGTAGAGCTGAAGCTGCTCTTTTTATATGTGCTTCAAAAGCCATCACAAGACATGGCATGGGCGTTTGCATTCCGTGGCTCGCCATGGCTTGTTCTGAGGCGTCTCGAAGGTTGCCGGAAGAACCGAGCAATCCCACTGCTAATGCTATTCAAGGTACATTGTGGAGAAGAGAGACTCTTGTTGCTAAAGGATCTGGAAGGATTCTAGCTCCTCAGGGATTCTAGATCCTCTTATGATACAAACTCTAGCAATATGCAGCATGGGTTGAAAGGTCGATAGTCCAATCAACTCCAGGGTGTTTGCTATCTGAAGCCAATATTTCGATAAGACTTGAGACAAGTGGCGACTCTCATTGGCGTGAGGGTTTATATGAGCTCACCCGTGACCCCTGCCCTAAGGCCACCTATGCTCTATATTTACTTTACTTTTAATAGAGTAAATATAGGTTAGGTTATTTATGCCTTAAATAAATCTAATTAGTTAAAAATAAGTAAAAGTAGAGCATAGGTGGCCTAAATTTATTTTTATAATTAAGTATAATAAATTTCTTATATAATATTTTATTATATTTCTTTTTTAATTTATATATTATTAATATATTAATATAAATCTTATTATCTTAAGTCTTAAGACCTTTTTATTAAGTTAAGATAATTTAAATTTTAAGTTAAATAATAATAATAATATTTAGATTAATTAAGTTTTAAATTTAAGCTTATTTAATAATAATATTTATTAAAAAAAGCTTTTAATATAATAAAATATTAATAAATAAATTATATATTAATTAATTACTTTATAAATTAAATTTCTTAATATTAAAAAAGGTCTTTTTATATTAATTTTATTAAATTTAATATAATTAAGATATTTTAAGGTAAGGTTAAAAGTAATTATTATTATAGTAATAATATATACTTTAATAATCCTTAATTAGTTATTTATAATAAAAAAAGGGATTACTTATATTATTTCTATAAGTAATTTTATTAAAAATTAAAAGAAAAATAATATTAAAAAAGTAAGTAATTATTATATATTAATTATATATTAATTAAATAATCTTAGGTTAATAATATATAAGCCTTAGTCTTTTATTAATATTTTAAGGCTTAAAATAATTATTATTTTATTATAATATTACTTTAATTTTTTTTTTTAATAAAAGTAATTTATTATATAATTAGCCCTTATATAATTAAGATATCTAAGTAAATTAAAATAAGGCCTAAATCTTATTATATTATTAATTAAATTATTTATTAAAAATAAATTTATAATATATAAAGTTAATTTATATATAATATATTAATTAATAATCTTAAGATATATTTATTAAGATATTAATATTAGTAATATAATTATAATAAGCTATAATATTATTTTTAAAGCCTTTATCTTAATTAACTTAGCTATATTTTATCTTATTATTTTATCTTATAATATATATTTATATTTATTATTATTACCCTTAAAGCTACTTAGTAATATTCTTAAGGAGCTATAAATAACCCTAGAAAGGCTTAAGAAAGTATTAATTACTTTAAGTATATTTATTAATATATTATTAATATATCTATTAATTTCCCTTAGATCTTTAGCTTTACTCTAAGCCTATTTAATAACTTTTAAATTATTATAATAAAAAATACTTAATAAACCTTTATTTAAGCCTTATAAATAATAGCTTTTTATAATAGCTTTTTTAATACTAAAAAGCTATATATTTCTCTCTAAAAATCTCTTAGCTTAATACCTATTATAAATACTTATAAAACTATTATAATAATCTTAATAAAATAAGTAATATTAATATATAGTTAATATATAAACTAATTTATATAATATATTTATATCTTTTATAATAATAATATTAATCTCTTTATTATTTTATTTTATAAAAAGTAAATTTAAATATTTTAAGAGCTAGGCTTTTAGGCTCTTTAAATAAATATAAACTTTAAGTATATTATAAATAAAATTAATTATAAGGTTATCTAAGGCTAATATAATATTAAGGGCTATA
Source organism: Fusarium piperis (assembly GCA_027886205.1). Lineage (NCBI taxonomy): Eukaryota > Fungi > Ascomycota > Sordariomycetes > Hypocreales > Nectriaceae > Fusarium > Fusarium piperis. Next base: position 138,829 of record RZGM01000084.1, read on the forward strand.
TTAATATTTCTTTTTATTAATTTATTAATTATATATAAATTAATTCTTTTTAAATATTTTTATTTTATAAGCTATTATTAATTCTTAATCTATTATAGCTTATATATTTATATTCTTAGTTATTTTTAAATATTTATAAAAAAAGCTATTTATTAATATTAAATAATAATATATTTATTAAAAAGAGATTTATAATATAATAATTAATTAAGATTTTAAGTATATTAATAATATATATTAATATATAAATAATATATTATAGATTTATTTATCTTAGGTCTTAGCTAATACCTTTTAACTAAGGTTAATTTATATTACTTACCTTAATAAGATTAAGTTAAGAGATATATATAGCTATATATAATATATTTTTAATAGGGCTATAGTAAGTTATTTATATATTAATAATATATTAATTAATTATAATAAAATAAGTTTATTATAAGATTAGTAATAAAGAGACTTATTATAATTTTTTATTTAAATAAATAATATTTCTTATTTATATTAATTTAAGAAGTATTTATTATAAAATATATTTATTATTAAAGATAAATAAATTAATTTATTAATAATATATTAATATTTTCTTATTATATAAATTACTTAACCCTTTTTTACTAAATTAAGTATAAGAAGTAATTTATAATTATTATTAATCTTAATATAATATACTTATTTATAATAGCTATATAATAAGATATTTATATTTTTTATATTAATTATATAAAGTAACTTTATAAGGTATTATATTAAGCTAATAAATAATATATAATATTACTAAAAGTAATTTTTATATTAATTATATTAATATATAAATAATTTATTAATTATTTATTTATAATACTAAGAATTAAAAGTTTAATATTAATAAAATAACTTAATAAGGCATAATAATATATTATAATATATTATTAAGTTATATTAATATCTTATTATAAGGCTATTATTAATATAATAATTAGTAATAAAATAAATATTAATAGCTATATATTAATTATATATTAATATATTAAGGTTATAAAATTTATTAAAAGAGTTATAAAAAAGGTAATTATAATAACCTAGTTACTTATAAACCCCTTAAATACCTATTTATATTTACTTAATATCTCTTTTTTTATTATTATTTAACTTAATAAAGGTATTATTAATAATATTATTTAAAGTTTTATTATAAATATAAATTCTTAATATATAAACTATATATTAACCCTTTTTATAATAAAAGTTTATTTTTAAAAATATTATAACTTATTATAATATTAATTATAAAGTAACTAAGGCTAGAATTATAGCTTAAAAAAGCTAAGATTAAGTAAAAAAAAATATAAATTAAGTATATAAAATTAAAATTATAGTTATAATAAATAAAAAACTAAATAATATTTATTTATAATTAATATATAAATTATTATTTATAAATAATTAATTAAAATATAATTTTTTTTTTATTAAGACTAAAAAAAATTTTTATTTTAAGTATTAAGATATATTATTAATATATTAAATCTCCTTAATATTAATCTTTTTATTTTTATTATTTTTATTAATAGCCTTAATAAAAATATATTACTTAATATATTAAGACTAAATATTATATTAATTAATAAGTTTTAAGAAAAGATATTTTATTAATAAATTAATAATAGATTAATAAAATAAAAAAAAAAAACTTATTATTAATATTATTATTAATATAAAAGCTATAAAGCTTTTTAAGCTTATACCTAAGATTAAATTTTATTTTTATTTTTTTATCTTATAGCTAAATAAATATTAATTAATATATTAATAATATATAAATAAAACTTATATCTCTCTTTTTAAACCTAAGGTTACCTTTAATATAAATAAAAACTTTAAGCTCTTTTATAATATAAATAACCTCTTTAGGCTTCTTAGACTTAGTAATTTAAAAAAGATAAATTAATATATTATTAATATATTAAAAAGTTTAATTTATATAAAAAAGCTTAATTAAAATAATAAAAATAAAAATATTAAAATTAATATTATTTTAAAGAATAACTAAGTAATTATTATAAAAGATTAATATTATATTAATATTAATATATTATTAATATATAAAAAAAATTTACTTTAAATTATAATAAAATACTAAGTATTATTATTACCTTAGATAATCTTTTTAATAATAATATAATAAAGATCTTTAATATAAGTCTTTAAGTTTTAAAGAAATATTTTATTATCTTAAGAAAAATTAATATATTAATAATATATATATATAATATAATACTTATATTCTTATAAAGACTTTTATTATT